>JAXBDA010004666.1:0-27810 GCA_036023075.1 Gaultheria prostrata
TCGAATTTTGATGATCCGAACCGTTCAATGTGTTTAAAACGCATTTTTAAGGGTACCCGCGAGGAATCACAAAAAAAAATGACCGAGAAGGGCTTCATCCGAGCAGGTTTTCACACAGGCTGTAGATAAAGTTTTATGAAAAAGTGCTCGGATGAAGCCCTTCCCGGTCATTTTTTTTTGTGATTCCTCGCGAGTACCCTTAAAAATGCGTTTTAAACACATTGAACGGTTCGGATCATCAAAATTCAATCGGGAAATGAAAGTCCACATTTTATTTGGCTAAGGTAATCCTGAGATCATTATTGGCCTTCCTATATATATATATATATATATATATAGATAGATAGATAGAGAGAGAGAGGAAAGATGGCTTTCTCAATTGCTAATTTATCATCCTCTCCCCGACTCAACATCGGGAAAAGCAGCAGACCAAATTTTCGCCCCAAAATCCGGTGTTCTGTTTCTTCTTCTTCTTTACCTTTGGTATCGACCCAATTCGATCTTAGAACATATTGGACGACTCTGAGAGCAGAAATCAATCAGAAGCTAGATGAGGCCATACCTGTCAAGTACCCACAGCAGATCTACGAAGCTATGCGTTACTCTGTACTCGCCAAAGGTGCGAAACGTGCTCCTCCGGTCATGTGCGTTGCCGCCTGCGAGCTCTTCGGTGGCAACCGTCTCGCCGCCTTCCCCACCGCCTGCGCCCTCGAAATGGTTACTCCTCTTTTCTATCTTATCACGTCAATTTCCCCCCTTTTACCTAATTGAATTTGCTTTGAATTAGAATTTTTTTTCCCCAACTTTTGAAAAAGTTCAAATTTTTATGATCGATTCAGTCCCCAGCATTGAGTTTTGGTTTAATAAAAGTAGTTGAAGAACCTGCTGCAGAACTGCAAAGAACCTAGGTTGATTTATTTGAATCGGTTATTTGAAAAACCAAGAAACCCAATTGTGATCAAGGAACTTAGGTTTTTTTTGGCTTAGTTTTATGTTGCTTCTTTCTTTCGTCCAGCGTGAAAGTCTTGTGAATGAATTGATTCACTAGTTCTCAGAGAAATATCCAATTTTGTCTGTTTATTTTGACTAATTTTTGGGATCAATTCCATCATGCTCTATCAGGGCTTGGCTAAAATCAGAGCCCGAATAAATTGGTTCCACAAGAGTTGATAGCTGGAGTCGAACTAACAATTTTGAACTGTCCAATTCTAATAATTGATTCACCTCCCAGCAGCCTTTGGAGACTTTCACTCCACTCCTGATTTGAAAATTTTAAAAGGTTCAGCTTTTCTCTTCCCATTTTGTGTATATTTATGCATATGACTGAGTCCACTGAATCCTATACATAATAAGATGAATGGTTTAGATCGATCTTAAAAGGGATGATTATGTCATGATTTTAACGTCAAAATAGTTGCCACACGATTCCAAATTAAGATGCCAGTTATTTTAATTTGGTATACACAAACTTTGAATCTTTTAGAATAATATTTTTCTAATAATACTAATAGAGAGAGGATGGTCGAAAGAACGATTGATATATTTCTTTCTACTATACAATCAGATCGGATTTAATATTGCCGATTCTAGTGGAATCCTAATTTTATGCGAAAAAATTAATCAATTCAATTGAAAATTGGATTCGGAAAGGGATACCAAAGAATAGTCTATTTCTGCATTTTCAAAAGCTAAAAAATTGAATTGAAAGTGAAGAAAATTGTCTGTGTTATGTGTGTGACTGATCCCAATCCCAGCAGAAAATGGTTAGATTGATGTTATTGAATTGTACACCAAACACCAGGAGCAACACATTTTAGATTCTTATTAAAAGGCAAGTAATGCATTTGCGGTTACATTGATTAACAGGTGCATGCCGCTTCATTGATACACGACGATTTACCATACATGGACGATGACCCATCACGTCGCGGTCAACCCTCAAACCACACAGTTTTCGGCGTAGACATGGCTATCCTTGCCGGCGACGCCCTGTTCCCTCTCGGCTTCCGCCACATTGTTACCAACACGCCGCCAAATTTGGTCCCAGAGCCCCAGCTCCTCTGGGTCATTGCCGAAATCGCTCGGGCCGTTGGGTCCACCGGCATGGCCGCGGGCCAGTTCCTCGACCTTGAGGGTGGGCCCAACTCCGTAGAATTCGTCCAGGAGAAGAAGTATGGCAAAATGGGTGAGTGCTCCGCCGTTTGCGGCGGTTTCCTTGGTGGCGCTGGGGATGATGATATCCAGCGGCTGAGAAGGTACGGACGAGCCGTTGGGGTTTTGTATCAGGTGGTTGATGATATATTGGAAGAGAAGATGAAGGGTGAGGAGAGAGAAGAGGAGGAGGAAGAGAAGAAGAAGGGAAAGAGCTATGTAAGAAAGTACGGTGTTGAAAAGGCAATGGAAGTGGCTGAGGATCTGAGAGCAAAGGCCAAGGGAGAGTTGGATGGGTTTGAAAAGTATGGTGAGAGGGTGTTTCCTCTTTACGGCTTTGTTGATTATGCTGCTGATAGAGGTTTTATTGTTGGTGATTAAGGTTTAGTTTGCAAATTTTGGTCATTTGAATTCATATATTTAGGTTGAGAGATTAATTTTGTCATCAAGAAAGCTCTTATCTCATCTCCTTACATTTGGGATTTTAACGTGGCGTAGCCCTTTTTCTTGTATTATCATGACAGAAATAAGATTGTTGTTTGGAAAATCGACTACAACTGATTGTTATGCAATTTTAGCTTAAAGCTTTAGGATCATGGGAAGAGTTATTCACTTCCTTAACCAATTAGGGTTTCAAATGGCATGCTTGAAACTTAAACATGAGTAAATTGAATGGCAAATTTCTTTTTGTAAATGGGTTAACTTATTTTTCCAATAATTTTTATTCTTGTTATGTGATGACTGACATATTTTTTTCCTTTTAACACAAGAAAAGCGGTATTGGTAATAATCGTTATTCCTTTAATTGGCAGTAGATATTTTTCTTCCAAATGGCATCAAATGATGGCGAGTTATTTCTATGACCGGAATTGTTCAAATTGTTCAAGTTTTCAAGAAGATAAACCATTATTTAAGATGATCAATTCTTTGAATGTAACTGGTTTTTATGAAAATAGATTGGTCCTCACCGGATCAAACCCATTATAGCAGGGAAAGAGAACGCAGTTGTCAAACGACTTTCACCTGTGTTTCATTGCAACCTTGCATCTTGAACCAGCGAGATCCTTTGAAACGATGTCGCAATCATCAATAGGAACTGACCTCGCATCTTGAATCTTGAACATGCGAGGTCCTTTGAAACGATATCGCAACCATCAATATAGGAACTGCAACGTGCATTTGTCTAATTGTTTCTAGCTATAAGTATCTCCTGCTTGAGCAACCAGGGGGTAAATGTATGACAAAAGCACCTATAAGCTATACTCAGTTTTGAATGCAGGAAATATTTGATACTCTCCTATACAAGGTTTGATCATGTTTTTCAACTTATTTGTGCAGACACTGCTATTTACATTTTTCTTGGCTTTATTTTAGTCTACTGTGTCTGTAATAAGGGAGGAAGGTCCCCAATTTTCCATGATTTCCAGTGGTTTCGTTTGAAGGAAATATCCCTAGGTGAGGTTTTGTCCTTCGGCTTTGTTGCAGGAGTGGAATATGAATGTTGATCCCATGTGTGTTGTGTAACAGGACTAATCAGTCTCATGAGCATATTTTCTTTGACTGCCATTTCTCTAAAAGAATCTGGGACCAAGTCTTTGCAAAATTTGACTGGCATTTTTTTTTTGCTGGTACAGTCTATTACATATGGCTTAGAACAAATGCAAGAGTATTGCAAGGTAAGACAAATTCCACAGGTAATTTTCAGCTCTATGGAACAGGATAATAGAGAGAAAGATTGATGCAACAGAATTCACGAGAAATTAATTAACATATTAATTTAAATAATATAGGCATTCGAATCCACGAGTAATCCAATAGTAAAATTGGACAGCACTCGAGATGACTAGGCGGCTTTATAGATTGATGGTTAGGCGGCCAGTTGTTTAGTTGGTGGTTTTTTTCTTCTGTTTTGATTTGACTTGTGTTCATATAATGACAAATGGATAAGGCTAAGCCCACTCCTGGAGACTGGCTTTACTAACGTAAGAATTCAGCAATAGGTACTAGTAGTAGATTTATCAACGATAGCCTACCCATATCTAGGGATGACAATCTTAACTGAACTGATATGTATCCAAATCGTAATTAGTTTTTTTTCCTGAACCATAACCAAAATATTCCCCGTGGGTGCGGGTATGGTATGAGATGTGAGATAACCGAATCGGTTCGGTTCGGGTTTGAGCTAATAACTGAATTGTTCCCTGAACCGAACCGAACTGGATATGTGTAACTACAAAATTACCCTTCATATGTAGAAGTTTAGTCTGTGTATAGCTTCAATGAATTGAATTTCTACTTAGATATATATTTGTTTTGCATTTAAAATATATAGATGCATATCTGCATACCTTTTTAATTGACGGATCTATGACATTTCCAGTTTAACTGATTTTCATATTTGAATTTCATTCATAATTATTTTGTTTTCTAATTTAACGGGGAATACCCAAACCAATCCTCGATTGGTTCAGTTATGATTTCAATTTCCCCTATCCATTCGGATTTCGGTTCGGTTTGGTTCGGTTCTGGGTACACATGTAGTTTCGGGTAATGGGTTCGGATATGGCAATACCCGAACCGAACCGACCCATTGTCATCCTTACCCATATCGGGTGTTGTGCTCATTAGTGAGATGCTCTGGATCATGAATGAATGAAGCATGGTAATGAGCACATAAATTAATTTGGGTCTCTAGGCATGCCCTCCTTGATACCTCTCAGCTTTGATTTAAGGGTATGGTTCTGCAGCAAAACGTCCCTGTAGCTCCTCGGTTCTTGGAGGTTAAGGGGGGCCACTATTTCAGTGGTACTTTGAGAGCAGCCACCTTATGCATATTGCCAAAGGTTAGGTCTGTCTCCAATCATTCCCGCCCATACCTCCAATGATTGGAGACTAGATGAGTTCTGTTATTGCAGCCTACCCATATCCATATCGGGTGGCTGGTTTAGCTTGTGTTTGTTGTCTTGCTTCTTGGCAATGTTTCACTGTTCTAATATGCCTTTAATAGTAAAAAATACGAGTGTTTTGTCTTAAATAATGTCGGATTTGGGGTACTTGCAGTGACCCAAATCACTACATTTATGTCGTGACCTCAATTGCGAGTCCTCTATAATTTATATTTAGGAAGCAAGTAGCTGTTTACTACAACCCAATGTTGTATGATATATTTCCCTCATTTTGCACAATCATTTTCTTTTCCCTTCCAAAAGGAGGTGTGTACAAATTGAAAGAGAGGTATGTTATTGTTTACATGCAAAATTAACATTTCCAGTAATTAATAGACACGTAGTCAGAAATACCAGACGTTGATAATTTTATCATTAATGAGAAGCACTGGATTATATTGTTTATAAGAAGATCAATACGATACTGTATTATTCTTTAGTCTAAAAGGCAGTTATTGGCAGAGAATAATTAAAGGATATAAACTGAAAGGGCTTCGAAGCCACTTTGTTAACTGCCAAAAGACGTGAATTTCATATTTTTTAGGCAGTTAACAGTTAAAAGTAACCACACATGGAGCAGATCGTGGGAGGAGGTTGTCTTTTGAAATTAATCATGTGCAAAATGTGATTTGGATGAGTAACCGTGCAGGCTCATACTCAAATTCTTTTGGAGGGAAGAAACAATCTTTTGAAATGAAATGATGAAGTTCAAAGCCAAGAAATCAGGCGGGAAGTTCAAACTGCAAGCAGGGTCTATAATAAAAAGAATTGAAGAGTGAAGAACCCCCGGACAAATCTTCAACAAACAGCTAAAATGATGCTTGATTTGTTCTTAGGCAGTTAGAATTGTAGTTTTAGGAATTCGACTCTGTTTCGAAGTAGTTTAGGAGTAGATGAAAGTAATATTTATAACAATTCAGTGTTCGAAGTTCTTGTTGTCGTTCTATTTGAAGTTGAAGAAGATTTCGAAATAAATTTACTTTTGATTTCTTAATCAAAGTATTCTGTTTCTTTATTGTTCTTTGATTTCCTAAGTAAATTGGTTTGTATTTCTTTATTTTGAAAGAAAAATCCTCGTAATTGAGGTAATTGAACCATTCAAACACAGTCGTCTGATTAGATTTGATTTTTCAAAGTTAATATGAGAGAGAAGACTTATAAGCTTTATCTGGCACGCTCGCATGCAATAATTTTATGTTTCAAAGAAGTAAAAGGACCAAACAATTATGTAATGTGAGACGACAATTTAAGGGAAGGGGACGAATTTGAGCTCAAGCTTTATGATCACGAGAAGAGTTATTCCTCCTTTACCAATTGGGTGGATCTTCTTTTTCAAATGGCATGCTTGAAAGTTAAACTTGATAAAATTGAAGGGACCACAAATGATACATTAACTTCTCAATCTCTTAATTGGGATGGACGGATGGATTGATTCTCAAGAATTAATGGAAGTGCACGTACAAAATAGGACATTACAAAAAAAAAAAAAAGGAAAAAAAACTTCTTGCTCTCTCCTTAAAACTTGACATAATTGAACTACAAATGGTTGGTCATTTGGTGAGGCCAATGTTTGATTTGGCATTTTGGCCCAATTTTACTATTATATTATATTTGGACGTCTTTAGTCAATTTTTTTGGCTAATGAACCAAACTTTCAAAAAAGTTCCGAAAAGATAAAAATAACTCTCCCTTATATAACTAAATAATCCACATAAATTTGACTAGAAAACAAGAAAGGATAATTGAAAAAGAGAATAAATAGAAGATTAATTTCCAAAAAAATTATTGTTTCGGGTTTTTGAGGGTTTTTTCCTTGAAAATTAATTCTCAAATCCGATCAAAAATAGGTTTCCAAAACTTTTAAATGAACATAGATATATGTCTAACATGAGAGAAATTATTCAGTTGTCCTCAGACATCCCACAAGGTGCTCCAATACCCTTATTCACCACATATTTTTATAGCGTTCATACTTCATACACTTGTACTGACTCCCATAAAAATACGATGATGGATGAGAGTATTGAGCCACCACATGATGCCTCAAGACAAATAATAATTTTTTCCATGTGGGATTTTTTTCCAACATGCGCCGTTAGAGCATCTCCATCCCTTACCCAAATTTTTATCCAAATTTAAGTAAAAATTTGTGTAAAAACTTGATTTGGTATGGAGCATTTCAATGGGCAAAAGAAAATCTAGGCATAAATTTGAGTAAAAGCCTAATTAATGGTATTGTTGTAAATTTGAGGGTGAGAAAATGGCCTTCAAAATTTGATATTGGATTTGGTTTTCACCAAATTTGGTGAAGAATTTGAGTAATATCAAGTTTGGTGAAGGAGTGGAGTGAAATTTTTGGTGATTTTTACTCAAATTTGAGTTTGATGTAGGATTTGGGTGGAGTGGAGATGCTCTTAGGCCCGTTACTAGTAGTGATCCGTATCCCGGACCCGGTTCGCGAGATCTCCTTTCTCAGGCTTTCGTGTCGTCTAATCGATCGAAAGAGTAAAGTGCACCCGTCACACGGAACGATGAAACTGATGCTGGAGAGAGAGAGAGAGAGAGAGAGAGAGAGAGAGAGAGAGAATGGCGACGCCTGATCCAGAATTACAGAGCATGGAGACCTTGCCCATGGCGCTCTTAGCAACGATCATGACGAAGCTCGACGTACCTTCGATCTGCTCAATCGCTTCCACATGCAAGTCCTTCAACACCTGCGCTTCTCACATCCTCTCATTCCTCCCCAACTTCCACCTCCTCGTAAGCCTCTTTACTTCCACCTATCCAATTTCGTATCTTTTCCTTAGATTTGGATTCGATTACTATTTAAATTTTTGCTATCAGGACATTGCGCCATCGATCGATTTGCTGGGGCCTTTGTTGCCTCCAAACCCTTACCTTCTGAGCCTCAAGGTCGATTGCCATCGCCTCGATGATTCGTCTATAGATTCTCTCCTTCATCCTTCTCTGTTTGAGCTTTCTCTCCATAATTGCTTCGATTTTAGCGGCAAGCTTCTCTCTCAGGTCGGAGCACGTTGCAAGGACCTTAGGTTTGCTCTCTCTCTCTCTGTGCAGTTTTTGTATACAGCCTCTCTGTGCACCTAGTCCATGTATAATGACCTCCAGTGTTTATTTATGTGAGGAAGTTGTATATTGTGAATTGTGTAGGGCTTGATCTGTGATGTTGTTATTAGTTTTTACTTGTTTTCTTCAGGTCTCTGTACTTGAGTTCTGTGGCAGAAAAAAGAGGGAGATCAATCCACGTGACTGATCTAGAGGAGTTGCTAAATGGTTGCACTGAATTAGAAGTAAGGTTTTCATCACAAGAAATGAAATGATACATTAAACGTTGAATGCTTTTGGATTGTAAAGGGATGACGGAAGGAACCAGGAATACAAAATTTAGTAGGAGTAATGTTTTTGAGCTGTCATGAGCCAACCCTGAAACTTATTCTGGATCTGAGACAATTGTTGTTAATACAAAATAAGGTTTGTTATGAGATTTAGAAATCGTGATGGTTTATTCCATCATTTAAGTTACAGAAGAATAGTTGCAAGATGTTTTTAAACTAGAAAGAGATCTTTATTTTTAACTTCAACTATTTTAAAGATTGTCAAGGAGTTAGTTGGGTCAAATATTTAACAACGATGATCTTTATTTACTATGGCCACTTTTCTTTGTCCCAGGAATCCTGAGGTTCTGACTCAACAAAGTTTTGGACTTTCACCAAACTGTTATAGGGACATTCAGAAAATAAATGAGCCAAGGTTTCATCTTTTTGTTGATAGAGGCGGCAAGTAGCAGTGTCACCAAATACCCAAGTGTATACAGTTCCAGAACGAGACTGTGTCTAGTTATGGACCTAGGAACCCAACAAGTTTATGCCATGAAACTTGTTGCAGGATTATCATTGCAAGTAGAGGATGCAGATCATTCCACTTTATCATCATTATAACGACTTGGCTGAAATGGGGAAGAAGAGTCGGAGGCAAAGGCCAGGTACACTGATCATTGTAGATGGTAGACCAAACCTTAGGAAAGGAGAATATGCATGGCCTGGAAACAACTATACTTGTTAACATATCTGTAGACCTGTTGAACCAAGAAGTAGAGTGTTTGCTAGAGATTGCTCATACACCGCCTTAACAGAGGAGCTCTATTCTAGTCAGACGTTTTCTTAGTACCCAATAGGAATTGATCTCGCGAAATCACCTGGGGCCTCCTAGATGAAACTAGTGTGTTGTTTCTATTGTTTTTGAAGTGTTTAACGGAGGAGTTGAATGCATGAAAAGCTGTATGCAGTAAGAAGGTAGCGCTTTAACATATACGGATGTATGAAGTTGGAATAAGATGTTTTTTGGTCCCAAACAGTAATTTGTCATGGACTAAAAGTATCCCTAGAAATCTGGAAAACTTTGATGAAAATGTTTTCAGATTTGAGATGTGAAGCACTATTTCAGTACTGCACGTCAAAGAACATAGAAAGGAAGAACAATTATTGATTTGGTGTTTTGTTTTTAAAGAAAGGATTAACAGACTTCACTATAACGTTTGAATTTTTCTCATTAACAGGAATATGTGATGTTAGTTGAAAAGCTTTAACACCTCAGACCCATGGACGATGGCGACTCTAGAAATTTATACTAATGGGTTCAATTTTTGGGTTTCAGGAAAGGATTGAGAGAAAAGTGACCTTCATGTAGATGGTTGTAGGAAATTATAAAAGTACTTTGTAAAGAATATAAGATAGAGAAAAATGTAAGTTGTTGATATGTATTGAGAAAGACTTTGTAGACTTGTAGATGGAACCCATTTATTGTTCAATATTGGACTAAATTTTATTTAAACTGGTGCATTGCATTTTTTTAAACACTAATCGGGCAAATTCAAACCAATTGATACAGCATCCCTCAAGAAAGAAGCTCACGATTGTCCCCATCAAGTGTTAAATGCCCATTCAAACCAATTCATAAATGTGGTTATTGTTTTGGATAATTTTAGTTAAAGTATGAGGCATTTATAATTATGTGTCGTGACTTGTAATCTATTGTGTCAAATTGCGAGCTGATTTGACATATTACTGAATCGGGAATCGTAACGATTTGGTCCAAATTAAAAAATGCATTGGAAAATGTATCTATGCGTCTACATAATACAGAGGCATTGAAAATTTTAAAAATTTAAGTTTAAATCATTATTTGAGTTTGTTTTCTTGTAGTGATTGATGATCACGTGGTCTAATAGGAAAGACTTTTGTACATAATTGGAAAATAAGTACTATAATAAAATGGATATACACGTATAGATGTTATAGGTTGATTATAAAAATTAAAGCTTTGCCTTGACACAATAAAAGTTTGTAGGCTAATAATAGGTGTGAAACTAGCTTATATGGCAACATTATGTGGGTTGGTCCGAGGCTCTTAGCCCTGCCCCGGATCAGAATAAATACCGATTAACAGATTATTAATTTTTTTGAATAGCAATAAGGTTTTTCGTTCCTAAAAAGTATATATGACCTCAGGGATAGAGCCAGGAAATTGATTTAGGGCGGGCTGGGATTGATAGAAAACTTTACATATTGATACAAATGTTGCTTTTAAAGTTTCCGTGTTAATTTTTTACATAGTGCTATTACATTTCATCTTAACATATCTATGTTGGTATGTTCATCGGACAAAAACATATAAAAAAATTTAAATTTGTGTCGTATTATTTTAAGTTTAGGGTCTTCCCAACCTCCGCCTAGTAGGCAAAGGATAATATGCAAATAATGCCAAACAAGTACGGATTCAATACATATGTCACGGATATCAATACCTTTTCACAGATATCAATACACTTTTCTCGAATTTTTATGCACCTCTTACATATTGTCCTCCTCCCTTAAGGTTAGCATTTTCCTTAAGTTATTGTGATTTGTTAGACATTAAAATGTCCACTAGCTATAGAACTCTTAATTTTATTATGCATGTCTGTTGATAGAAGGAATATGATATATGAACCACTATAAAACAGAAGGAAAATCTATTGCATTAATGCTTTAAGACAAGTTCTACAATTATCGGGAGGCCAATTGCTTACTTTTTTGGAGATTTTATGAAGAAATGTGTATTTATATGGGGTCTCTAGTGAGATCTTCAAAACTTTTTATTTATTTATTTATTTTTATTATTATTATTATTATTATTATTATTGTCGAATGCAACAGTTGTGATAAAACATGCCTTAGCTCTGGTGCTCAATGACCTTACATTCTTGCTTTTCAATAAGAAAATTTTCAAACAAAACAAAAGTGGTTTCATATTGTCGAATGCAACAATTGTGATAAACCTTGATTCGCCTATAGATTCGTATCATTTTTACGTGAACCGTGAACCGAATACTATTCTTAACCTTTTTTATATAAGCCTTGATTCACGTAGAGATTCGTATCGTTTTCGCATGAATCATGCTATTTTGACAACTATGCAAGTGATTGTTATTGGGGCGCTGCCCTTCTTGAAGATGACGATAAAGGTACCTGGCTTATATGTGGTTATCTCCAATAATCAATGGACTTGAAATGTCAAACAATGTGATTTTCTTGTCCAACCAAATAGGGTCAAAATACTCAATAATTAAACAATAACGAGAAATACTGTTACTTATCTCAAGGGGTCTTGCTTCTAAATGGAGTCACCCTATATGTTTGTGAATAGCGTCACCTCTGCCTTTGGAGCCTTGCAGGTCGGTTGCATGAGAATGCTAAAGCTGCAGGGTACTTATGGTGGATGAAACTAATTTGTCATGCAAATTCTCTGATTCTTGTTGGTGGTGGTGTTATTTGCTTTTAAATTTGGATTTTCTTTCATAATTGTGATTAAATGTTATTTTTTGCAGACACTGATTCTGATGTTTGACGTCTCAACATTTGTTCGTGATAGTTTTGCTCGTGTCTGGGCTTTGGCTTGTGCAAAACTCACTTCTCTAGAAATTGGATATATTCCTTCTATAATGGTGACTGAACTGCTCTCTGCAACTGGTGGGCACCACCAGTCTCCAAACCATACAAGGACCTCCATATTGCCTAGTATTGGCAAATTGTGTCTTTCCGTAGACTACATTACGGACACAATGGTCAAGACAATATCTAAAAATCTCAATTCGTTAACACATTTGGACCTCCGAGATGCACCAATAATAGAGCCCACAGTTGCATTTGATCTCACCAACTACGGACTTCAGCAGATTAATCCGCATGGGAAATTAAAACATCTTTCCTTAGTCCGAAGCCAGGAGTTTGTCGCCACTTGCTTTAAGAGAGTTAATGATCTGGGTGTCCTCTTGATGGCTGACCAATGCTCAAGCATGGAAAGTATATGTCTTGGAGGCTTCTGTCGTGTTACAGATACAGGTTTCAAGACAATCTTGCATTCTTGCTCAAAGCTATACAAGTTTAGGGTTTCCCATGGGACACAATTGACTGATCTTATATTCCATGACGTCTCTGCAACTTCGCTTTCTCTGACACATGTTAGCTTACGATGGTGTAATCTCTTGACAAACCACGCAGTTGTGCGTTTATCATCCAACATGGATCTTAGTTTCCTTGATTTGAGGGACTGTAGGAGTCTTGGGGATGAATCCCTTAGAGCGATTGGCACCCTTCGTAAATTAAAGACTCTACTATTGGACGGTTCTGATATAAGCGACTTGGGATTGTCATATTTAAAGCAAGGGGTGATAAGTTCACTAATTTCCTTGTCCGTCAGAGGTTGCAAGAGACTTACAGACAACTTCATCTCTTCTTTGTTTGATGGTTCTTCTTCACTGGAGCTTCAAGAACTGGACTTATCGAATCTTCCCAACCTCTCTGATGCTGGTGTCTTGTTACTCGCAAGAAGTAGGGTTCCAATTACTCAGCTCCGAATGCGCCAATGTCCCAATATTGGTGATACTTCGGTCATGGCATTAGCTTCGATGCAGGTTCGTGAGGATTGGTGCCGTGGAAGTACCTTGAAATTGTTGGATCTGTACAACTGTGGTGGTCTTACACAGATTGCATTTCGATGGTTGAAGAAGCCTTATTTTCCTAGGTTGAGATGGTTGGGAGTTACTGGAAGTGTAAATAGAGATATGGTGGATGCTTTAACTAGAAATAGACCGCTCTTGCGCTTGGCTTGTCGTGGTGAGGAGTTGGGTGCAGGCCAATGGGATACGTCGGATGGAATGTACTTGCATTACTACGAAGAAGTGGATGAGCTAGAGCAGTGGCTTCTTGAAGGTGAAAACGACGAAAGTGGTGACGATGAGGAGATGGAGGATGCTGAAAATGTTGCCCAGTTGGTGAGTTGATTTGCATGACATCTGTATTTTATGTCTCGTGTTAGTATTTTTTTTTTCTTTCCTTGATGTTGTCTGTAAATTAGCAGTGCCTCTTAACTGTGTAATTAAGCTTGCCTGTGTTGTGAAGCAGATATGAACATAAGCTATTGAATGTAACTCTAAGCAGTAATGTTGTTTCAGTTTCCCCCCTTCAAGTTTTTTCATTATGGATTTATGGTTGTATCAATTGTCCACCGATCAACATTGATTTTATAGAAACATATGCTTGTGATTGAGTATAGTATGATCGACGATCATGGCGCTGGAGAGCCCTCTAGGTTAGAATGCTCAAATTCTGGCGAAAGTTGAACTTGATCATGGTGATTAAGGTATGCACTCGGATTTTGTCAGAGCTTATCTTTTCCTTCAAAGAGACAATATGTAACTGTCAAACGTGTAGAGAGCGCTTGGCTTTGACGCTCGACCCAAGTATGAGCCATTTGATTTCGTCCCCGTTTAGTATATCCGCGGAGAGATTTGTGGTCAGCGGCGGACCTAGGGGTGCATGCAGGGGAGCCCATGTCCGTGCACATCTCTCAATTATCCCATTATTTCTACTACATTATAAGTTTTGTTCGTAAAAAAATTACGAAGAAAGGTCCCTTCAATATTTTGTTAGCATAGCACTAGTATATAAGGATGTTATTTTGATTTTAATTAATCAATACATGTGATTTGGTCCCTGCATTAAGTATCATGCCTCTGGTTGCGGTGTGTCTCAATTTGTTAGAAGTGGGTTCTTAGTAAGTTTGGGTCTACTGGATCTGGATGCGGGTGTTTGTGGACTCAAATATATAAGTTGGGCCTAAAGTAAAGCACACAGTGCAGCCATGGAGGTGTGTTGGAGAGAATTCTTTTGCAAATCCTCTCTCTCTCTCTCTCTCTCTCTCTCTCTCTCTCTCTCTCTCTCTCTTCTTCTTTATCAAATTCATTTTCGTACCGCTTTCTGATATGTGCTAGTAAAACTTGAGAAATCGTATCTGAATGAAAGACACTAGTTTTAATGTAATAGGTCTATCTTTGTATTCTATGTTCGATTTTGATAGATGAGAATCATTGACTTTGATCCCAACGTGGCCTTATCAACAAGTCTAGTTTTTATTCTATAGTAGTAGGAGTAATATAGGTAAGTGAGGTTAACCTAATTGGCTAATTTTATCCTCCGGCGCCTAAGCACAATCACAGAGAAAGATCCACCTTCTAATCTATGGGTCCGATAAAATATTGTGAGGGTGTGGGCTAAATAATCTCTGCGTTGAGAGAGAGAGAGAGACAGCATCTTTCTTGTCCATGTTCTCTCTGCCTTTTTCGCATAGTAAAATGAATATTTTATGTACAAGAATCCAAAGGAAGAAGGTAACTAACTATACAAGTTTGTACTCTACTATTCATACTGTGGTCTAACTTGTAACATAACATGAATGGAAACAGAGTTCCTTGTGGTGTGGTGTGGTGTGGTGGTGGTGGTGGCGTGCAGTGTCTGGAACCCTGAGGTCGGAGGTTCCATTCCCGCCGCCTATGTAGAATAATCTTTTTTACACACCCATGGTTGCCCCAGTGATAAGAGCGAGTGTCAGGTTTTGGGAGTAGTTCTTAAAGATTGGGTTTCGATTTCCCACAGGGTGAGTACCCTTGCAATAAGTGGGGAGCCGTGATCAGGGCCGGCCCAAGCATTTTGAGTGCCCTAGGCCTAATAAAAAAAATGTGCTCTAAATTTTTTTTAACAATAATCACAATACGAGAAAGCCCTAAAATTTGAGTGTCTTTGACTGTATCGTTCCAATTTGTAACTTGTTACGAATAAAGTCAACAATTTTTTTTTTTAGATTAGGCCCTTTAACTAATAATATTGGGCCTTTTTTAGATTGGGCCACAATAGTTTAGGCCATTTTGTAACTAATATTGGGTCTTTTTTTTATTTGGGGAAAAAAAAGAGTCCTAGTCAAGCCAATTTTTTTAAAATATTGGAGTGCCCCCAAAATTGGCCCATTTTAGAGTGCCCTAGGCCCTAGTCGTGGCCGCGCTAATTCTCCAGAGGTTTGGGTCACATAGTTGGGTCCAATATTGGCCTGATTGTGGGACTGTTCCTTCGTCATAAAAAAAAGAAAAAAAAGAATGGAAACCTGTCCGTAGGTCAGCACGAAACGCCATTTCTACCCACGTGCTCAATCCCATCCCCTCCCTCCAACTCATCACAAACTTGTTTGGATTTGCTCTAATCTAAAAATAAAAATAAAATATTATTACTTGCTCCGGACCACTACGTGGTGGTGAATAATCTCACTTCCCCCTGCTTTTATCGTAAAAAATAGTATGAGATGAGATGTCACCAATTGCCTTGTACTACTACCAATTCCTTACCATGATTGCTAATTGGTACGTACATGTTCATTCCTAGTCCAAGATACTAGTATAATTAATTTTAAAAGAGTGATGTTAGTATTTTAGCAGACCTATCTTATCTATGGAGTAATATTTCGTTGCTGTTTCATTTCAACAATTGACTTTCAGGTGAACGCACTCGAAATCAAAAAAGAAAAATCACATCACTGGGGCAACCATGGGTGTGTAAAAAAGAATAATACCCACAGACAGTTTACTGGTTGGAATTCTTCATTCCTTTTCTACTTGCAGAGATTTTGTTACCAAAACATATAGGCCTCTCAGCGTGATTTCCATTCGGTTTCATGACTTATGTTCGATGTTTGACCTCACCGTGATTTCTATTGGTTTTGGGTTATGCCTTTTAAAATCGATGTAGATATATACCAATTGTTGGGATTTGACTGACTCAACTCGAGTTTCTTGAGTTTAACATTAAAAGCGTGGATCTAAGTGCTACTATTAAATTATTGAGTTTTGATAGGAAGTTGTGTGGGTAATAATAGTAAATGGTAGTAGTAGGTAGGAGTATCACGATCTAAAATTCAATGTTGTTTTTTTTTTACATCGGAAAAGAAAATATTGAACGAAAAAAAAAAACCAGCAACAACGATGATAAAGATAAACAGCAACACAACGATTAATCCAAATCTACACAAGATCGGGTTCCAGAGAAGAAGAATCTGCATCCAACTTCCACCGACGCCGGGGTCTTACCTGCTACCGCCACCGCTGTCGTTTTGCTGCCGTTGAGAACCACCCACCGCCGCCTTCATCAGAAGCCATTGGAGGCCGGAGCTCGAGATCCATCACAGATGGGTTGCGGTACCTAATTCCGGGGCCTTAAAATTAATATCAAATACTATGTTATTTCCCTCCAAACATGAAGAGAATCTCGAGAACGATATGCATATAAATTTGTAAATCTATCAAAATCACAGGCTAGCCATTTGCCTATTCTTTGACATGAAGAACTCTTTGGCATATTTATTTTGGTCTTGTATCACATAGGTTTCTCCTTTTCATATTCGTATTGTTTTCTTCACATAACTGCCCATTTAATTAAAGGTAAAACAGGTCACAATACTTTTAATTAGCTAAAAAGAGACTTTATCAGTTAAGTAGGCTGTCATGTTTTTCTAGGGTTAATTTTTCTTTATTATTTTGGCTGATAATAATTGCTTTACAGTGAGAAAAGTTTGGATTTTCTCAAAACTGAAATTGGCTTAACCCCTTAATTGTTGCCAAAAAGAGTGAAGAGTCTCATTAATTCAAATTCCTTTCAAATTTGCCTTGTATCCAAGGAGTGATTGATTGAAATGTCTTTCCCTTACCTTTTATTTTTGAAAAGAGAAACTTTTGGATTTTCTCAAAATTGGAATTGGCTTAACCGCTTAACTGTTGCCAAATAGAGGGAAGAGTCGCACGAATTCAACTTTCTTTTAAATTTGTAATGTATTCAACATAATTGAAAGGATTTGACTTCTCCGCAGTTTGTCAAGTGTAATTAGTGCAATAGCAGCCGCTTTTTTCATTTGGTCTAAATTTGCTGAAAAACCCAATATTTTATAGGTGAAATGAAACTGCACCGATTCCTTTACAGGACAACTGCAGAGAGGAGGGATCTTATGAATGTCTTGCTCGGTCTAAATTCTCCACCTTACATGCCTGCATCATCCAGTACTCTCCAGTACTAAAGCAACTCTCTTTCTCTCTCTTACACATGTGCCATTCACACACTGTTCATGAATTTGGTATGCACACGTTTGCAGACAAAAGGGGTGGTGTGACCACCACAATCAAAATGGAATCTTTATTGTTTACATTTATAATGCTGCTAGTATTTTTTTTATGATTCCTTACCAGGGTCACTAAAATGAATCCATGGATAATCTGACACCTCATTAATGAGGAACACAGACAAAACAAAATTTCCAATCAAAGTTGGGAAACCAGATCAGTAGGACCTCAAATATTCAAATTCGAGAATAGAAAACTGATACACAAAGATTATCTTGAGCCGAAGGTACACAATCATGTTACTAGGAAACTCTTTTTTTATTTTTCACATGTTCTTTTTTCTTTTTCTATAACCAATTTAAGCATTAGATATATAAAAATCTAGCACCTTGTTTGGATGAGTTTTTTGAGAACCGGTCTTGAAAACCCCTCTTGAAAACCCAAAACTTGATGATTTTCAAAAGTGTGCTTTTTTGCCTTCTTTTTTTTTTTTTGAAAACCACACTTGTTAAATCAGATGTGGGCCACAAAACCCTCTCTACTAGTAACAGTTAAAAAGTTGGTTAATCTCAATTTACCTCTTACCCCTCTTTCAAAATGTGCTTTTCTGGAAGAGTTTTTTTAGGGCAGATGTGGGAATATAATACTTATACCTTGAAAAAAAAATGACAAAAAACCCATTGGGAAACCGAAAAAGGGAGGATTTTCAAAACCCGATTTGGAAATCCCAAACGAACAAGCCCTAGGAGTACTCATACGATATTTTTCACTAAACCCCTTAACAATCAATGCAAAGAGTCTTGTTTTCTAAGATAAAAATCTTGTACTCCACCTCAATTACTATGATTGCATAACCTTGATAATATTATGGCAGGCCCATATACGTGAATTTGGCCTCCTCATGTCAAGGGAATGGTTTTCTCAAATTTTGTTGGCCATGTGATCATTATTTGTCTCAAATGAAAGGTGGGCCGGTTTATTATTCCTTTCCAAATACGTGGTGGAATTCCCACTTACCTTTTGCTTCCAAGTAGCTCCCAACCCAACTAAATGGTTGTAAAATTAAGATAATGATATTTTTAAAAAGGAAAAAAAATGGGATAGAAATGACACAGTTTTATGTTTAAAGAAAGTCACCTGTTGTATCCTATCTTTTAGGCAATTATAAGTGTCTTAATAGATTGCGGAAAACATAAGCATGCTAAATTGAGAATTAAATTGGAAAGTTCCCTATTAAATTAATTTTATTTGCCATTATACGTGTTTGTGTTGTGCTTCATGTCGTGCTCGTGCCGTGCTCCGTGTCCTTGTCGTGCCCCATGCCTCACCGTGCCCGTGCCGTGGGCTAAAAAATGATGGCCCAGCCCAGCCCACCTTAGTGTTCGTGCCGTGCCAGGCTCATACCGTGTAGTGTCGTGCCGTGCCGTGCCAATGATAAACGTGTCGTGCTCGTGCCGGCCAGCCCGTTCGACACCTCTAGTTAGAATTTTTAGATTACGAAAAGCGCCAACCTTCTCTCCGTAAGAATTGAACCCTAGACCTCACATTTCAAAAGAGCGCTACACAATTATTGGGCCAAACCCTAAAGTTTATTAGATCATGATAAGGATACTATGCAGTTCACCAAAAAAAAAAAATTTGATTAGGATACTCTAACTTCTTTTGCCCAAAATGCATACTTTATACAAAATATAAGAATTTTGAGGAGGCAGATCTCTTAGTGCAAGTGCACAAAACTAGGCAACACGTGTGCTTTTGGCTATTTTACCTTCCAAAAGCATCAAATCCATGCCACACCAGACAAGGCAAAAGGGAAGGCATTTTGCCTTTGGTGGCTGTGGTAGGCATGTATAGCCAGCCACTGTGCACAAGGTTTTGATTTTTAATTATTTTTTCTCTCTCACACACACACACACCCTCCTCCTATGGGGCCTACTATGCACTATGTAGCGGCCAGGTTCGCGGTAAGCCATAAGGCTCATTCCCATGCCTTGGGGACATGAAGGGTCAGCAGGACGCCTGCCCAGAAGTGCCGAAAGCGATTGTAGATCTTGAGCCCGTTGAAAAGGATACACCTTCGGCAGCTCCCAACACGGTACCAATCTTGACAGGTATCAAGATAGTTTTTCCCCGTCTCCAGGACGACAAACATGGGTGTAAGCCCTCGGTGGAGTCCCCTTGGATGGAGACAGGATGCTACCCGCTCGAATCGGTGGATCCCGGATGGGCATCCCTCTCGGGTGTAAGCCCTTGGTGGAGTCCCCTCGGATGGAGACAGGACGCTACCCGCTCGGATCGGTGGATCCCGAATAGGCGTCCCTCTCAGGCGTAAGCCCTCGGTGGAGTCCCCTCGGATGGACACAGGACGCTACCCGCTCGGATCGGTGTATCCCGGATAGGCGTCCCTCTCGGGCGTAAGCCTTCGGTGGAGTCCCCTCGGATGGACACATGACGTTACCCGCTCGGATCGGTGGATCCCGAGTAGGCGTCCCTTTCGGGCGTAAGCCCTCGGTGGAGTCCCCTCGGATGGACACAGGACGCTACCCGCTTAGATCGGTGGATCCCGGGTAGGCGTCCCTTTTAGCAAATGCGCGGGTATTAGCCCCGTCGGTGGTAGTTCTCTCGGATGGGCACAGGACGCTATCCGACTTGGATCGGTGGATCCCGGATAGGCGTCCCTCTTGGCTTCAACTGCAGCCTGCATATCGTGCACTAATTGAGACCGAATCAGTGGATGTCGGTCTTATAGCGTACGACAAAATTATCAGGGGCGTACCGCTCGGACCAGTTGATCCTGGTAAGCTCCAGTCTCGGCAGCCAACATGACTAACACACTCGAGCACTGATTAGACCAAATCGGTGGATGTCGGATAATCTAATGGCGCTCGGGATTGTTAGGCCATGGGGTACGCAAAAGAACTATCCGCTCTCCGCAAACGTGTGCCAAGTGAAGTAGAGAAACTTGACCTAACAATGGAGGAGAAATTCAAGTTAGCAGCCGTTATTTCTGTTGGGGAAGAGAGGGTGGACACCTTCTTTGGTACGGATGATGACAAGAAGGACGCTTGGGCTAAAATGGTCCTTGAAGGAAAAGTCTATGGGTTGGTGTAAATGGGGCTGCTGTTGCACAATATTTTTTGACATGGCTGATTTTACACGTACTATTCGTGGGGGCCATTAGGTTGTAATATATTTTTTGACGTTACTGCATGTTAACTTTGATGAAACTTGGAAGTAGTGTAATATTTTAAACTGTGGCAGGTTATCAATCCTGGGCATGGTTGAAAAATGGAGGGAAATTTGCACCCATGAGTAACATAAAAGCATAGTAGGGCA
Organism: Gaultheria prostrata; assembly: GCA_036023075.1. Classification (NCBI taxonomy): domain Eukaryota; kingdom Viridiplantae; phylum Streptophyta; class Magnoliopsida; order Ericales; family Ericaceae; genus Gaultheria; species Gaultheria prostrata. The sequence goes on from JAXBDA010004666.1 coordinate 20,923, forward strand.
ATGATGAAATTTTGATGATTGGCAGGTTGTTACCTTGGCGGGGCAGCAAACTTGCAGCCATGAGTAACCTTTTGCTATTTATTTTTCCTGAGCCCATTTGTACACTTTGAATGTTCTATTTGTGAACAACTTTGCTTGTTTCTGGACAGTTTTGCTTGTTTTTGGAGACTCTGAATGTGATGTTTTTTAGGGTTGCAATTTGTGGATAGTTTTGCTTGTTTATGGATAGTTTTTCTGGAGACTCTGAATGTGATGTTTTTAAGGGCTGCAATTTGTGGACAGTTTTGCTTGTTTATGGACAGTTTCTGCTTCTGTTTGTGAGGCCTGTGGTTTGAGTTTATGAGCAGATTTGATGACCCCAATGTGTGTGTGTGTTTGGCTTAGACCTATGTGCAATTTCAGAGACGTATTTCTGGTTTTTGAGCTCTGAATCTGATATATCATACCTACAGTGAGTAGATTTATGGTTCTGGTAGCATTTCTGGGCAGTGATACATTTCTGGTATTGCTTGAGCTGGGATTTTTTGGTTACATTTTTGGTACATTTGTGGGCAATGATGAAATTTTTATGATTATTGGCCGGTTGTTACATTGGCGGAGCAGCAAACTTGCAGCCATGAGTAACCAAATCTAAGGTTTTTTTTTCTGAGCCCATTACCACTGTTTATGCTGCTGCTGTTGGATAGTTTGATAAAATTAACCACTGTTGGATAGTTTCTGCTGTTGATTCATTTAGTTTGTGGTTTTGGTAGCATTTGTGGTTCTCGACACTCTGAATCTGATGTTCTTTTAGGGCTGTGATGCTTTTGCTGAGCCCATTTTATGGGCAGTGATGAATTTAGTTTGGGTTAGCTCTAAATTATGAGCCTAATGTCTGCACATAGGCTTCTGAATCTGCTGTTTTATGTGCATTTGCTGGGTTAAAAAAGTGTGGCACTAATAACAGGACAGGGCATGGCAGGGCCTAAATGAGTGTGCGTGTGTGTTTACCTTAACCCTATGTGCAATTTCAGAGGCTGCATATGCAGCAGCAGTTGTGTGCATTTGTTGTGTTTTTACAGGGCTATGATGAGACTAAAATTCTAGGCAGTAATGCATGTAGTTTGCCTGGTTAATAGGCATGCCTTTTTCTGTGCAGTTTGCTTACCAATTATGTGGCTAGTTGGTGTGAAATTTTCTGGGCAGTTGCTATGCCAATTTCTGGGCAGTTTGTTTACCAATTTTATGAACGGTTGGTGTGAAATTTTCTGGGTAGTTACTGTCTTATTTTTCTGGGTTGTTGCTGTCTTATTTTCTGGGCAGTTTGGCCTGTGATGAGACATATTTTGGTGCAAAGTTTATGACCCCAATGGTGTGTGTGTGTGTTTGGCTTATTTTGTGGCCACTAACAGTGGTTAATTTGTGGGCAATGTGTTACTTTTCTGGGCAATGATGGATGTTCTGAGCCCATTTGAGGACTCCATAAATTATGGGCAGTGATACGTTAAGACAAATGTATAGCAACTAAAATTCTGGGCTGTGATGATGAATGTGACACGTTAAGACAAATGTTTAAAAGCGAGGCAAATTAGATGGCCAGTTGGCAACTAATGTTGTAGCCTACACGTTGTGTCTTTCAAATAGGTCAAACACACTACGTATCTAAGCCCAATTATGTAACTGACTCCGTGCTAATTTCCTTTGCATTTTGATGGAACTAGTTTTGCGGGCTTCTTCTTAGTAGGGATGAGAGGAAAAAATAGCTACTATGTTGTATGTGCTGGACGGACACCGGGAATATATGAAAGTTGCCCGCATGTAGTGAACAAGTGATCGGATTTTCTGGAGCTATATTTGAGAAACATGCGACATGGGAGGAGGCAAGCTTAGCTTTGCGAGCATATTATGAACGCCGTGCTAAGGAAACAAATGTACAAGATTACCCGTCATTGCTTATCCCAATGGAAGCTGTTGTTCACGATGAGGGAATTAGCGGTACGAAGCAAACGGCCTGCCAAAAAATGAAAGGGTTCTTATTCGGTGCAATTGTAGCAACTATCATCCAGTTTGTAGTAATAAAATTACTTGCTTTGTAAAATGTTAGTTACAAGTGTAATATGTAGACTGTTTTGTAATCAATGGAATTTGGCGAATGATACTTTGGAATACAACAGTCTAGTAACTTTGTATGCTACCATCACGAATTGCTAATGAATGCAAGTGGTTTTTGACATTTATTTAATTTCTCTCTGTCTTCAACTTTTTATTATAGATCATGTTTGGAATATTAAAAATAATCAATAACAAATAAGTAGAAATACCAACAAAATAATTTTTAAGTTGTATTAATAACAATTTTTTTTTTCATTACAAAGTTTATTTGTAATAGCTTAAATGTTGATATTTTTAATTTATTTAATTCGTTTTGTATTTATATCATTAAATTAATATTTAATCTTTAAATAATCATACACAAGGGCAAATAGGTTATTTGACTCATTTTTATGCTATCCACCCAACCTTATACCCCCATATAAATATCAAAACAAATCAAGTACTATTTTATCCCCCTTCCATCCAAATCAAGTACTATTTAATCCCTCTCCATAAATGTCACATCAATGTGACCCACTCTTACTAACTAATACTCATTACTATCTTATCCCCTTATAATTTAATCCCACCAAAACGTATCCCGCATCCAATCGGGCCCTAAGAGGCTAAATTTGGAATGTGGAATAAGTTCGGATTTGTTTGGTTTTTCGGTTTTTTTTTTCTCTTAAAAAAGTCAAGTTTTTAAGGGTTTATTCTTCTACGGCTTTTTTATGTTTGGAATGGAGCTAAAAACGTTTCATATTAATATATGAGGTGATCTACTGTGTGAAATATCAAAATGATTTGTCTCGACATCTAGCTCGGAATTCAATTTGTTTAAAGATGTTAATTTGAAAATTTAATTCACTGTGCACTTGTGAAGTCCATTTAAAATCGAAGCAGATTTCGCTAAAACACCAGTATCATCAGTAGCATCTGAGTGAGAATCAAATTGAATATACCAAAATTTCCTTAAATCCTGATTGAATTTCTTTACCAAGGTCAAACTAATTGAATTGAATTTTGAGTTTTTCCACAAAATAAAGCAAACATTGTTTTATATACGTACTTGACATAAACGAAAGAGTAGTGATACATACACACCCTCCCGTACACACCCAGCCATACCCTCTCTCACATGGGGTGTGGTCCCCACATTTTGTAAACGAAACCACACATAAATTTGAGCAAAAATGATACATACACACCCTTTGTGCCACACTCTACCACACTCTCACTCACATGTGGGTGGGGACTACCCACATGTGAGTGAAGGTGTGGTAGAGTGTGGTACAAAGGGTGTGTATGTATCATTGTTCAAATTTGAGTGGGAGGGGGCTATCACTATCAGGAGCTGTTCAAATATAAATATAACAAAAAAAAAAAAAAAACAAAAAAAGAAGGGCCATCCGCTATCATGACTCATGAGAAATTAAGATATGAAAAAGGGTCCGTGTTGATAAAATAAAAAAAAGGGTCCGTCGGTCTGATACTCCGATTTAACAATGGGATTAATCTAATCAAGTTAATTAAAGAATAAACCCCGAGAGATAAGCATAATTTTCCACGTTGGCCTGAGGGTGCGCACTACGCCGCGAAACATTCTCGGAAACTAGACCCCACCATCACGAAAGACAGTGGTACAGAGGAGAGAGAGAGAGAGAGAGAGTCGCGTTTTTCTACTAACTTCAGAAAAGTTCACTTCTCGCTTACGCCGTAACTGGATTTGCGACAAATTAAATTTTCGGTTTGTTTCTTGTTTTTTCTTGGAAATTGAAATCAATAATGGTGACGGAAGACAACGAGAGCTGTGGAAGCAGAGTGGTGGAATCGTCGGCGGGAAATAATTATCGGCAAGAGAGAAGGAAGCTAGAGGTGTACAATGAGGTACTACGGAGGCTCAAAGACTCGAATAACCAAGAGGCTCAAGAACCTGGCTTCGACGATGAACTTTGGGCTCACTTCACTCGCCTCCCTACTCGGTCCGGCACCTTTTACCTCTCTTTTCCTTTTCGTCTTGTACGACCTGTTTCATTTTGATGTGTTCTGTGTTTGTAAGTTGATATAGACTTCTTTTATTGTATTTTTATTCGCTTAGTTTTCTCCGATTTTCTTTACAGAGATCATGAATCTTTTCGCGTTGATTAGTTCTTGGATATTTCTTTTGGTGTTCAAATGCTTTTATCTCTCATTTCCTCTATTTACTCTAATACTCCCGTACGTACCAATTTGTTTGTCTTTTTTAGTTTTATTATTATTATTATTATTATTATTTATAATCGGACATTTAGGTCGGCTTGCGCTACCTCGACTAATTCCGGGCCTCAAGTCAACGATCAGGCAAACCTCCGGTGACCCAAGTTTGGAATGTTTGGCCTCATGGGAATCGATTGTGTGACCTCATGGAAGAGTCCTTATTGTTTGTCCGTTGCTCTGTCCAGTTTGGTTACATTTTTAACTTATACGGTAGTACTTTTTATACGCAGTATGGATCTTTGTTTGATAGATCTCAATTCGCTCTATTAAATTAAGTTTTTTAAATCACTTAATGTAGTACATTATGAACATATGTAATTGAAAAATGGTACAAACTTTCAAAAGGACTAACAAATTGGGACGGAGGGTGTAGTTTTTCAAAGCTTTAAAGGCCTATTTTGTCGTCTACAGTGTATTTTGACTGTTGCTAGTCAGTGTTGTAAAAGTAGGCGGCTGACTAGTCCCCGCCTAGGTAATAGGCGGTGGTTCAACACCTAGATTAGGGAGCCGACTAGGTGGTGCCTAGTCCCCGCCTAGGCACGGTGCCTTGGCACTAGGTTGCCCTTTCCGCCCAACTAGCGCCTAGCGATTTTTAGAACATTGTTGCTAGTTCAATTATCTCATTAAAGGTTAGTGTCGAATTAGGAGTCTTTATGATTGAATCACATTGCCATTTAGCAAAACTAGGGATGTCATTCTTTTGCTAGACAGAGGTTCAATTTTATGAATCTCTCCTCCTCTTTGTTTCTCGAACAGATAATTGTCAACAATTATCTGTTCGATTAATGATTACTATTGAGAATATAAATAATAAAGTTGCCCCTCTATCTAACAGCTTAAGCTTTTAGATGAGTTGGTGGTTAAAAATCTAATATGGTATCAGAGCAGGCAATAGATCCTGTGTTCGAACTTCACCGCCTACCTATTGAATAAAGTTTACACGTATTTAGCCCGCCTGTGGAGAAGAGCTTGGCTACACGTGAGGGGGCTTGGGCGTGTTGAAAATATATAAAGTTGTCCCTCTTTGTAACAGCTTAAGCTTTTAGATGAGTTGGTGGTTAACAATCTAATACTGTAAGAAAAGGTGTTGTTTTCTTTTGTTAATGATTTTGATCTCCTGTGTTGCAGCTATGCCCTTGATGTGAATGCGGAGAGGGCAGAAGATGTTCTCTTGCATAAGCGTTTACTACAGCTAGCTCATGATCCTTCTAATAGAATTGCTTTTGAAATTCGGTTAGTGCAGGTAAGTTAGTTGTCCCTGCATCGGGGTAGAGTTACTTTAATTTTCATTGCATACTCTGATGTCACTGATGTCGTTCTGGACCAGTTATAACAAGTAGGTTGCATAGTGTTAACATTAAATGTACTTCAGGTGCTAGGGTTTTATAGCGGTAATGCATCAATATCTCAAAGGTGTTAGAATAGTTATGTTTAGAATAGTTTGTGTTTGTCCCACATCGCCTAATTATGATATGTAATGTGGTGAGCAATAATATAAATAAAACTCTCACGTGTTAGGGTTAATTAACACCCTATACACTTCTCTCTCTCTTCTCTCTAAATAACATGGTATCAGAGCAGGATACTAACCCACCTTAGATTAATCAAACCCTACCACGTTTCTTCCATACAGCCACGTCATCATCATCCTCGTTAACCATCCGTAACCCTAAACCACCATAGCCTCATCATCGTCAACCATAGCCGCCACTAAACCACCATAGCTCCATCATCGTCAACCATAGTCGCCACAAACCCTATCATCTTCAACCAAAACCCTAAAATGAACCCAATCTGACCTTCTTCTCATCCCAAGATTGACCCCAATCGAACCCTACGAGCCCTAATCGAACCACAATCGTACCTGAAAACCCCTGTTCCGACCTCGAAACTCTTCGTCGGCCATCATCTACCACCGACGACCTCTTGTCAGCCGGCGTTTATCTCCGACGAGCCCTCGTCAGCCGTCGTTTGTCTCCGGCGAGTCTTCTACGACCACCATATGAGCCATCGTCGTTTGTCTCCGGCGTTTGTTAATGTCTCTGCTCTACTTTCACGACAACTTCTGATCTAATTATGGAATCTCTGGTTGGGAGCTCTCTCATCATCTGCTTCGATCTGATGTGTTACATACTCATGGCTGGTTACTGCTATTGAGGTATGTTGGCATTCGCTACGTCTTATTTGGCGATTTATTGGGTATTTTATCTCTGTTAGTTGTTGATTACTCAGTTGGTTGGCTGATTTGCTAAGTGGTTGTTGATTTCTTCTATTGGATTATGGTGGATTGATTTCTGGGGGGACAATAACAAATTGATCTGATTGTTCTGCTAGTTGACTCAGTTGATCTCATTTATCCGCAATGACATCTGAGTCGAGTTCTGTTTCTAGTACTGTTTCTACTACTGTTGGTTCATCTTCTCAATATCGTGACAGGAGGCCTATTACATCCACCATTTTGAATGATACAAACTATGCTATTTGGGCCAAGGCGGTTGAAGTCTTTTATGAGGGTGAGTCAACCTCACAATGGCTCACTGATGATCCTCCTGCGGCAAC
>JAXBDA010004667.1:0-27810 GCA_036023075.1 Gaultheria prostrata
TCTATATATGCACAATCTAATTTTGGCTCATTGCATTCTATCTCTTACCCTCCCCTTTTCAACCCATCACATCAAACTGTCTCATGTTGCTACAGTGTGAAACCCCTGGGTAGAAAACTCTACCAAAGACGATTGTGTTCTCGGTCATGTATTCTGACCCATTTTAATTTTCAGATTGTACAATGGTATAAGGGTTAGTAATCCTGAGACCTACATTTTTTTTATTTTATTTTGTCAACCGATAGAATCGATTATATGGATGATAATAAAAAATCATACAAATGAAACCGGGCAACCATCTCCTCGGATCTCCTCTCCGAGGAGATGGAAGCCACAATGGAGGCCTAAACTCCCATGTAGAAAAAGCAAGACCTGTCACAGCTCTTTGAGCGAACACTATGGGCCACACCATTGCCGCTCCGCTTCACAAAAACCGTATTTGCTCCTGAAAATCTAGCTAGAAAGTGAAGAATATCTGCAACTATAACCCCCACCATTTGGTGATCTTCCATGTGTTTCTGAATCAACCGGGTGAGTTGTTGGGAGTCACTTTCAAGTACAATGTTGTCGATCCTCAACCCTGAGACCCACATGGGCGGGTTAAGGTCGTGATAGAAAATTAGAACTTACTACAATATTGTGTACTTTTTCACACCCTCCCTTACAGTTAATATAGCTAGTGTTTCATTTCGATACATTGCCAACTGTCAACAATACATAAGAAAAAGAATCTTGTCCATGTGAAAACAATCAATAAAATTTCATTTAACTATTTCGATACTCTTTCGTCAATGATAAGATAAGACCTTCGCTTAGTAAGTTGCCTTTGGAGCTTGCCTACATATTTCATGTTGGTTTTCGTTATCCCTATTTTGGTGGCCAATCGGTTAGAGAAGCTGCAAAGAAATTTCCTTCGTGGGTGTGGGGGAGGAGTTCAAGTATCATCTTGTGGATTGGGATACAGTTTGTACTCCGATTCGAGAGGGGGTTTAGGGGTGAGGAGGCTTGCTATTTTCATTCAAAGTGTGTTAGGGAAGTGGCTGTGGAGATTTGCTTGTGAAAGAGATAGATGGTGGAGGAAGTTGTGTGAATGTAGAGATTGGCTTGTGAAATAGATAGATGGTGAGGTGGTTGCTCTTCATTGGAAACAGGAATGTCGCATGGGATGCGTCTTTGGACGAGAATTATGCAGGGAGGAGGGTGAAATTTTGGGAGAACGTTTGTTGTGGAGATGCTAGGTTGAGAGATGTTTATCCTTCTATGTTTCAGTTGGCGGCGGATGGGGATGCAGCGGTGGCAGGTTATCTTAGATTGGATGGCGAAATAGTGCGGTGGGATGTTCCACTTCGTAGGGAGGTACAAGATTGGGAGTTGGCGGAGTAGTTGATCGTTGAGGACGTGGGGAGAGGAGAGGATTTGCTGAGATCTGTGTTACTTGGACTTGCCACTTTTGGCAGAGTACCCGTGTCGACTCGACACGACACGGGTACAGGTACAGGTACAGGATTCGGGTCGGATGCAATAGTTGAAAATCGGACACTTTGGGTTCAGCAAGGAACCATCTAATAAGAATAAGCAGCTCGAAAAAGAAGAAGAAGAAGAACTTTGAAGAAGAAGAAGAAGAACAACAACCTTGAAGAAGAGGAAAGGTTGAAGAAGAAGTAGGGTTGCACCTGCGTTAGAGGAGAGAGAAGCAGACCGCGATCGGAGGAGAGAGATGCAGGGTCGTACCTTCTTCCTTTTTACGTTTTCTTTCTCTCTCTCTTGGTATTAAGGTACAGCTGTTTTGAATTTTTGTCCAACAGGGTAGTATGAAGCAAACATGGGCCATAGCTAAAATACAGGCTGTAGCCCATCTCTATTTCAAAATATATTTTAAATTGGCTGCCCCAATATGATACACTACAGTGCATCCTTCATTTTTATTGTTCTTATGTTTTTTAAATATATCCTCATCCTAAAAATATAAATTAATCTTTTATATATACGCAGCACGCTCCTCTCGCGTATCCCCGTACCCGTATCAAATCTGGATACAAATCTGTGTAACCTGTCTTTTTCACTTTGAGGTGTTCCACTCCTCGACTCACACCCGAACCTGATATACTCGTATGTGAATCTGAGTCACACAGGCTAAGATGGGTCCCTGCTGATAATGGGTTGTTTCAGGTGAAATTTATTAACGAGTTTTTGCTGGAGAAACAAGTTTTACCTTTCCCTGGAGAGCTATTGGGGGTACTCATGCGCCAACCAAGATTTCCTTTTTTCCCTGGTTTGCAGCTAACATTCTTACTATTGTTAATCTTATTCGGCGTCGCATGATAGAGGTAATGTTGCATGTGCAAGAGAGATGAAGAGTTAGTGGCACATTTGTTTATTCATTGTCTGGTTGCCAAGGAGCTTTGGGTGCAATCCTTGCTTCGTGGGGCATGTCATGGGTTTTTCCTGCAATGGTGTTCGAGTTTATTTAAAGAGTCGTATGGGGCCAGAGTGGTTGAGAAGACTGAAGTTATGGATAATGATCCCACTGTACTTGATGTGGTCAATTTGGAGGGAGAGAAATCGTAGATATTTTGATGGGGAGGAGAGGCCTTTGCTAAACTTAGGGGAGAGTAGTCCTACAATTAGTACAATGAATCAATTCTTTGATATGTTAGATATTGAGTATAGAAGGGTGTTTAGGTCCTTCCATAGTTCGGCCTTTTCTTTTATTCTTTGTTCCTCTTTTTCTTTTGTACATGAGTGGCATCCCCTTGATGCCTCTTCAATAAAATTATTACTTATAAAAAAAACTAAAAAACCAAGATACCTGACAGGAAGTGCTCCTAATGGAATAGGAAGAATATCCAGCATGATCTCTGCACATCTGCTGCAGCCTCGGAAAAGAAAAACTGGCTCCTCTGGAAGTTTGGGCTAGGCCCACAAAAGGTAAAAATCATCCAAAGCCGCCTAACATAGAAACAGAGCCACATTCAGCCCCCGCTAAAAGAAACAAATCATCTGCAAATGTTAGGTGGGTTAGAGATACCATACTGCACTTTGGGTGACAACTGATAAGTAAAACAGCCCACAGTTAATTTTCTGCTTTAAAATGGCATAAAACCCTTCCATCACAAAAAGAAAGAGGTGCGGGGATTACCTACCTCAGACCCCTTTCCCCCTTATAAAAGAGCCTTACAACTCACCATTGATTGTAGTCTGACAGTGGTATATGGCTCAGATGTTTTGAAACTAAGAGCAAATATGTTAATAGAATGAGGGGAACTAAAATGAGGATGTTGAGGTGGATGTGTGGTAAAACTAGAAATAGAAATAGAAATTAAACCATTGGTGAACTGATAGGTGTAGCATCAACTGATTATAAATGGAACATTGGTGAACTGATAGGTGTAGCATCAACTGATTATAAATGGGGGGGAAATAGATAAATCATTAATGCCATCACCTCTCCATTGATTGAAATGCTAGGGTGAAGGGGAAGACCTAAATTGACAAGAGATGCTGTGCTGATAAAGAATACGACTTTATTTAACTTGAATGAAGACATAGTCCTTGACATTGCTGAAAAACGCTTGCACAGTTGATCTGGCAGTTTTAGTGATGGCTATAGAGGGGGACATGTACACGAATTCTGACCTAATCTGAGCGCCACCCTACTCTGAAATGCTGCAAAAAGCATTCCTTCTATGAGAGAGAGAGGCTTGGAGAGACTCATACTTGGAATCCTTGAGAGATCTCATCCACAATACTGTGTTGCCATTTTCTTCGATGGATCTACGAAGAAATGGAAAAGGGAGTGTTTTACAGGGCCTTGCCAATGGAGGGGTCATTTTCTTCCTCTGCACTTCTTTTTTTTTGTTGATGGTTCTACTCAGTTTTTCTCAGTCCAACTGTATAGGTCTGTTCACTTTCATTACATGATTAATTTGTCGCTGGTTTCTCATATTCTATTCGACTATTTTCGATGCATTATCCTTTCAATGTTTTACACAGTTGTAGTTTGTGCCTCGACGAAGGCAGTATTCTATTTAGTAAGAAAATTTGTAAATGATAGAACAGGGTGGTTAAATGTCCTTTCATTGGGCAAGTCTTGTGTGGTACTTATTTTTTCTTCTGATGTTTTTTCTATATTTCCCTTTCTATGTACGGATAAGCTTTTATAAATAGACATTTTCTCCTCGTTGATACCAGTATACCTTTATCAATATCTCACTGCAGAGACCTGATGTACGCTTGCAGTTCTATTATGGAAAGTATGCGTACCTTCCCTTTAAGGAGAGAGTGCGTTTGGAATGGGCTGATGGGATGAAACAGCTTCAGAAGACGTATCCTCTCGGGATGAAACTGCTTCAAAAGATGTTGCCTGTATCCAAGAAATCAGGGGTGCTTGCAGCAATTAGCCTAAGTACCGGTGCAGTTTGTCTGGGTGGTGGGAATTGGTTCGCGTACCTGAATGAGCAGAAAAAGGAGAAAAAGGAAACTGAGCAGGGTGTTGTTGCAAAAGAGCAGTTGGGCTCAGCTTCCATCTAATGTAGTATAACGCAACGGGGAGGCTAAAGTGTGTTATTTTAGTCATTTACTGCTTCTCTCCTTTTCTTTTGGTTTTGTAAGATGATCGATTCTTGGGTTATGGCTATTTCAGTCCAGTTCATGTTCAGGATGGGAGATTTTTAAGTTTTATTTCATCTCCACGTTCTTTTTTGTGTGTGCTGATTCGTTCATCTCCGTCATAAAATTAATTTTTTTGAAAAAGTTTTTGTTTTAGATAGATAGATTGATTGTGTTAATGTTCACATGTTACCATTATCTTATTCTAGATATATTATGCTTGAATGATTTTGATCTTCATTCTACCTATTATGCAATGTTCATCTATTGGGCGTGCATGTTGATCCCATCCGTGCATAGCACGGGTACAATGCTAGTATGTGAAATTTTGCATTTTAACACACCCATCGATGTCAACCCAATCTCAAGCCGCAGTGCCACCCACTGGCGGCAAACCACAACTGTGAATCTTGAGCCGCCATGAGAATAACCACCATAATTCATCATTGTCTCAGCCATCGTACAACCACCACCGTCCTTGGAATCCTCCCGCAACTGTCTCAAAATCTCCCACCCGACATCATCCATCACTGTCCTCGGTGGTGGTCAACCACAGTCCTTTTTATCAACTGAGAAAGGGAAAAAACTAAACGATTTGTTTGGTGGGTTTTGGATCAAGTGGCAACTGAAATTTCTTCGGTGAGTTTCGGATCAAGCGGCGATTGATATTTTTACCATGTATACAAGTTATCAAGTTTTTTTTTTACTATAAACACTAATATATGTTTTAATATTTTTACCCTGATTCGAGTTCTAAAAGTATTCTATGTTTACCATGATTTCTGTTCTTTATTTGATTTTAACCATGACATCTGGATTATATTGATGGCATTTTCTTACAATGGTTCGAGTTGTTTATTCAACCGATATTACCATGTCTACAAGTCATTAAGTTTATTCTTACCGTAAACTCTGTGATTTTTTAATATTTTTACCATGATCATTGGAAGACGTGAATATATAATTTTAACCATGACTATATGAAATTAGGAAAGGATTTTGTGTTGGTTTTGGGAAGTATAAATGAAGATACTTTCCCTTTTTTCCTTTTTAAACGATCAACCAAATCCCACTTAGTTGGGAAATTACATCCCATCTAATTAGGCAACAATATTTATGTATCTTTTTCCCTCCGTCCCTTTTATAGTATGGAGTTTTCTATTTTGGGTTGTTCCTTAATATAAGTGTGTGTTTTGAAAAGTTAATAGATAAAAATTTGTACAATCATCATTTTGCCCTTTTGAAAAGTTAGTGGGTACATAGTTAATGGGTAGAGTGAAGATAATTTTGGAGAGTGAAGGTAAAAGTTGATGTAAATTTTACCCCAACAAATCTGGGCCGTTCAAAACATGTTTGGACGGCTTGGATGCGTGGACGGGTACCACGTGGCGGTACCATCTCCGCATGCAAGTTTTTATCAATAAGAAGACTTACAAAATGTATATTCTACATGTATCTCTTAAACAATACTCTTATTGCAAAATGTATTTCGTACATTTATCTCAAACACTCCTATTAGTTTCAAAATACATTATAATCATAATCAAAAAAATTAAAAATGAAAAGCTAAAGGGTTGTTTGGTAACGTTTTTGTTTTCTGTTTTTTGTTTCTAAAAAATTAAAAGTAGAATCATGTTTATTATTTATAAGAACAAAAACAAAAAAACATGTTTGGTGATAAAATTTATGTTTTTTGTTTTTAAATGACCCTGTTTTAAAAACAAAGCAAATCACCTTTTTTGTGTTTTGAAAATTTTCAGAAATTTTGAAAACGTTTTTATCAAACACAAAACATAAATAACTTACCAAACACATTTTTGTTTTTAGTTTTGAAAAAAATTGAAAACAAAAACAAAAAACAAGAAACAAAAACATTACCAAACGCCCCCTAAAAATAGACAGTTTCAAAATACATTATGACCAAAACATAGATCTAGAGACATGTCATTCCCCCGCTTTCCCTTTAAGTTTATTTCTTGTTGCCATGGTGCATATGAGATATCACCGGTATTTTCGGTGTAGCCAGCTTGTAACCTTCCCCGTCTACGATAATTTTAACAGATAGAAGTCCAATGCTGATTGAATCTCACCTTCTGCTGGAGATGAGTTTCATATCTAGTAAAAAGCATTCTATTCATTTTCAAAGGAGATACCTGTTTACGGTACTGATTCCATCGGAAGAGAGAGAAGCTTAATTCTCTCAAAGTAAGGGGTCAATCGTAGCTTGTTGCTGAAAAACGTAATAGGCTAGCGCGGATTGCTTCCACAAAAACTGATACTGAAGTCCATGCAAGATGACTCAGTTGACAAAAAGAGGGTTGGAAACTGATCGTAATAAAAAAAAAATGCAATTGGTAAGAGTTGGCTTGAATTAAAGCTCGCAACTACTCATTTCGTAAGTACTTATTCTTTAGACTAGGGAAGGAGCCCCAACAAACACAAATACAACTCGCAAAGACGGGGAGTTGAATCCTTGTCTTGTCCCCATAATGAGATGCAAAAGCAGGCAACATTTCAAAGTTGCTGATCGAAAATATTAACATTGAAATAGAACTACACCAAAGACTTGTAACCTTAAAGAGTACAACCCCCCCAAAAAATCAATCAAACGGTGAGATTCACCCAGTATTCGAATTATAACTGAGAGAAATCGAAAACGGGATAGAACAGGTTCACTAAGAAAGTTACAAGCTGACAACACAGAGACAGGTGATAGTCATATGCACTAAGGAAACAATAACCAAGTTTCTTACTTCCACATCAAACAAGATATTTCGGTTCCTTGGTAGACATCCATTCCTTGATAAACATGGAGGCCGCACCCAGGAAAGGATCCCTGAACAACTTGAAATCCATGACTTTGCTTAGCAAGAATTATTGGAATAACTCGATTCCAGTGAGTCCTGCCCAATCTAACAGGACACAGTACGATCTTTTCTAAGACTACTTCACTTTTGAGCACAAGTCCCAAAAAGTGCAATTCCTCCATTGCGCCCCAATAGCAGTTTAGCTTAAGTTGCCGCAATCTTGGCAACTTGAAATTGATCCTCTTAAACTCTTCACATGTGCTCCCTCCAAAAATCTGGGATTCAGAGATGTCAATTTTTCAGACTACTGTTATTGCTGTGCATAACAATAACTGAGTTGGCACAATTAAGGTACAATACTTACCTCTTCATTGATCCTAAGATCACGGTCTAGGATCATTGTTTCAAGCTTTGGTGAAAGTTCAAATAATACAGCAATGCCAAGCAAATCCGCTTTCGTATATTCTGTAGCTAGTCTCAAATAGTTGAGGTTGTGAAATACAAAACTCTTAGGGAGACAGTCTTTTGATACCACGGCCTGTTGATATGACGAATATATTAAAAGTTAAACCAGGTAGTATAATAAAAAATGAGAAGTTATCTTTCACCTGATCCATGTAATGATGTAAATCAGAGTTAGTAAGCTTGCAAGAGTACTTGAGATCATTCAGCGGTCAATAAATACATCAATCAATTGGAGATCAAATGGTTCTAAATTAATTCTTGTTGCTAAATACGGGGGGGGGGGGGGGGGCGAAAAATACCCCACCCTTGTTCTTTTTCCTTCCTCTGTTTACAAAACATGTTCAGTTCTCTCAAGTAAATGATAAATTATGTTTCAATTTGGTACAATTTATCCTTTCCTCTGCTTGCGAAGTTTAACTCTCCAAAACTGTGAAAGTCATACACAGCTCTGCATGTCTCCTCGCACCAAGCCCAGACAATGCGAAGGATGGTTGACAGACTTTCTAGTGATCTACACAACTCCACATCTGAGCTGCAGTGTCCTACTTAAAATCTGCACAATAAAGGAAGCCATCCAAGAAATTCGAGCAATCTTAGATCACATTACTAATTAATGTCTGCCTAGGTTGCTCTCAAAAAAAGAAAAAAAGAAAAAAGATTCTAAACAAAGATAAATTTTGTCAATCCAGCCAATAGCCCTCTTTACTTCAGCGAAGATTGTACATGAAAAGTAAAAAAGACCACTTGAAAAAATTGTATATCATGCATATGTCAGCACAATAGGTTTCGGGTTCAAAGTCGGACCGCATTTTTAAGGCTATTGCCTAATAAAATCAATTTTACGTGGGCTTTAATGTATACCACTCCAACAAGTGGGCTTATCAATCAAACAACAGTACACAGTCTTTGATCTTTAAAGCAAGAAAAAAACTATCAAACTAAGAAGAATATGATGATTTTGCACTCCCCATTCACCACATACCAGCAGAGTTCTTTGTTTTCATAAGGCGAAGCCATAAAATGCGTCACTCAAAATCTTAGGAAAGAAATTGTTCCCCTAGTTTGGCCTCCATCAAGAAGAAATCATGGTCCCAATATCGACCTAAGAGAAGGGTGGTCCAACGGCATGTTGTGCTCCACGAGCATTATAAAATACCTTTTCGCCCTGCAAGTTATTTGTCCTCGGAACAAATTACAGAAACACCCCAGGATCCATTCCAAGTGATTTTCTACTCTGTTCAGACCTCATTCAACTCCTATCTCATCTATTTTAGTCTCATTTCACATATCATGCATGTGACCCTCCATTTGAATAACTGACCCTTAACTCTTCACTTGGTGTTCTAGAGGCCCTTGAATCCTAGAATCATTACCAGGTAAGCCACCAAGCAAAAGAGTTTCCGGTTGTTAGCTAGCTATTCTTACTCAATCCTATGCTCAGGTTAAATATCTTTCAATCTCCATCCCCCCATGCTCGTCACCAATTAAAGCCATAGTTTCAGTTCATTCAGGCCTTTCTACCAAAATCTTAGCTCAAGCAGTCAAACCCTTACGATTTTTCAAGTCCTTAAGGAAGGGGCAGAACTGTGTTTGGCCGAAGGGGACCAGACACCCCCCAACTTATGGGGTAAATTGCACATGGTGTATGTTCTACATATTTTCAGCGGAATGGCTTTCCTGATCAAAGTCTAGCCATTCCTAAGGCTCAAGTTTAATAAAATTATTATGATTGGGCTTTAATTTACACCAATGACGAATACAACAAATGGGCTTACCCATCAAATAGCCACACATGAATACCTTGAATTTCACACTAAATAGAAATCAATCAAACCCAAAAAAGAGAAGATGATTTTGCACTCCCTGTCCTTCACACAAAAACTACTTTTTTGTTTTCATTTGGCGAAGCCACGAAATGCCTTTCTCAGATCTCTTAGTTGAGCATTTATTCTCTGAGAGTAGGGTGGTCCAATGGCAAGGTGAATGAAATCCTTAACCACAAGGATGCTAAAAAAGTTATCTAAGTGCAAAATACAAGAAAACTCTTATCATGAACAAAAACTACTTAAACATGATCTCCGAACCTTTCCCAACGCAGCCTGATTCCTTTCCCTACCTCAACTCAAAAGAAAGTCAAAACACACAATGTCTTACCCTACTTCTCACAACCATACTTTCCAACCGCTAACCTCATAAAGATATGATAAATCAGGTGATGAAATGGCATTATAACAATAACGGGAATCCAGGTTGTGAAGAACAAAGTACGAGTATATGTCAACATGATTTATACCGAAAGCATCAGCGGGGAGTAATGCTACATTTTGCACATTGGTGTAGAGATCTCTTGACAACCTTGAGATGGACTTGTAATATTTGTTCCACAAGGTTGAAACTGTCAAAGCGTGTACATTACATTACAGGCTATTTGACGTACATCGACCAACTAATCCCTCAGAGCGGACACCACAAGTTATGCTCAACTATCATTGTCTAGAACCATTCACCATGCGAGTTACTCCCTCCGTCCCAAATTGTTGGTCCTGTAACTCCTGTTTGAATTCCGATGCAATTTTAAACTATTAATATCTTTCAATCTGTAATGTAACAGAACTAATTGACATCTATCAAATAAGGGCATCTTTGGTGCACTACCTAAAAGAGTACCCCAAAGTGCCCTACCTAGCTAACTAAGAAAAACTAAAAAAATGCTCTCGAGTGCGAAAATTGACTCCCTAAAATCCTACGTGGCACCCCTCACTCGCTAAAGTGCTCCCAGTCAATACCTAAATTTGGGGAAAGATTTTTTTTTTTTTTTTTTGGGGGGGGAGACTAAAAGATAATGAACATATATAGGTAGCCTATTAAAGTGCATTCCTCCTTAGCTAGCTAGCTAAGTTCTTAGCATATAAAATAGGGCGGTGCAAACATTTTTTAGGTAGCGCACCAGAGATGCTCTAAGATCCATATTGCACATAAATACATTATAGATTGAAAGATATGAATAGTTTAAAAACTGCATCGGAATCTGCCAGGACCAACAAATTGGAGGCGGAGGGAGTATTTGTCCTTGCAACACATTACAAATTGCCAAACAATCACCCCAAAAAATATTCCACAAAATTGAAAGGAAAATTCTATAAGATTTGCCCTAAGACCAGCGATGTTTTACGGGACAAAATGCTGGCCTATCAAGAAACAACAAATGAGCAAGATTGGTGTAGCTGAAATAAGGATGCTGAGATGGATGTGTGGTAAGACCTGTGATACACGGATCCGCGTTTTGGGGCAAAGTACCCGTGTCGATACGACACGACACGGGTGCGGGATGTGTGTCGGATCCGGCAACTTTAAATCGGACACGCTGCCAGAGGAAGAAGAACCAGCAGCGAAAAAAGAAAGAAAGAGGAAGATCGATCTTCTCGATCTGGTAAGAAGAAGAAGGAGAGAGAGAGAGAGAGAGAGAGAGAGAGAGAGAGAGAGAGGTACCAATAAGATCGATCTGCTGCTGCTGCTGTCCACCGCGAGGAAGAAGACGATGTGGCTAATATTCTAGGGCAACTCATCTTTTAATTCTTTGGGCTCCAAAGTTGGGTTGTCTTTTAATGGGCTTAGTTGTTTTTTTAGGCCTACTAATGGGTTTGTGTATTTATTTGGGCTTCTAATGGGTTTGTGTAATTGGGTTAAAGTTAAAGTTGATTCAAGTATTATTTTTGGGCTTTTATTATCCAGAATAAAAGGGTAAATGTACTTTTAATACATAAAATATTTATCATTTCATATATTAAATTCAAATAATAATAAAAAAATCTTTAAAAAATGTTATAATATTTTAAAAATATTTTGAAAAATATTTAAAAATATATTACGTGGCGTATCCCCGCACCCGTGTCCAAATTTGGATCCATATCCACGAATCCTTAATTTTCAAGTTTTAAGTGTCCGATCCTTAGATCCACACCCGTATCCAATTCACGCACCCGTGTCCGTGTAACATAGGTAAGACTAGAAGAGACAAGATTAGACATGCAACGGTTCGTGAGATTGTAGGTGGGTACCTATAGAGGAGAAGTTGAGGGAAAATAGATTAAGGTGGTTTGGACATATATATCGTAGACCTCTAGATGCAGTAGTTAAGAGAGTTGACAAGATAGTTTTGGGTAGTAACGCTACGGGGAAGGGAAGACCCAAATTAACATTGGATGCTGTAGTGCACAAAGATACGAGTTTACTGAGTCTAAGTAAACAAGTAGTCCTTGACAGAGCTCAATGGGAAAAAAGACTACATGCAGCCGACCTTGCTGATTGGGACATAAGGCTCGGTTTAGTTTGGTTTGGTTTAGACCTCAATCAATTCTTACCACCACAATTCTAGAAACATACTTATGATATATATCACCTATGATACCCTCAATTACACGTTGTCATAGCTGAACCCTAACTCTAAATAATTAGCAGGTTTGACCATCAAGCAATGCCAGTTCTAACTCAATCCTAATTATCTGGTTAAATATCTTTCAATCACCATACCATTATGCTAATCACCAATTGAAGCCATAGTTCCAGTTTATTCAATCCTTTCTACCGAAAATCTTAGCTCAAGCAGTCAAACCGTTGCAATTGCTGTTGTTCTTTTTTCACCAACAACGCAATAGAAGGCCTAAACGGAAAGAATACGCTTGACATGGCTAAGATTGTGAGGAACAATGCATTGCAAATAAAGTGCGTATAGAGAAAAACTACTACCTTATACCACCAATTTTGAACATGAAAACGCTTGACATGGCTAAGCAACCTCACAATCTTACTCCAATACCGATAATTCTCCACCATGGAAATGCAGGTAACGTCCGCTTCTTCAACAGCAGAGGAGTCCTCCATTACATACCTCCCAACCTCAAAGAAAAACATCATCAAATTCGACAAATTCGGAGCGCAAATCTCAACTGATCCTTCATCGCACCTGAATTGCCATAGCTCCAAGCTCTTAAGCCTCTCCGAAAATATCTTCAAATCCTTCATTCCATAACACTGCAATATATTCAGACGCTCAAGGTTCAAACACCGCGAAACCAGATCGGATAACATCTCGTCAGTCAAATACACCTGCTCAAAAACCACACACGTCAGCGAATCGAACCGCGTATTAAGAGACGTATTCATCGGGAGATCAAGGTTGCAGCCTTCGAGTTTTAACGATCGAACGCTGCCGTTTCGGAGTAGAGAGAAAGAAAAGGGGTAATAGTAGGAGTCAGTTTCAGTTTCGTTTTGAAATTGACGGAGGTATTTGGAGGAGAAAGTGAGGAAGAGGGACTCGACGTCGTGAGCGACGGCGTATTGGATCCATGAGTCGATGTGGCGGCGGTAGGGGCGGTGGTTAGTGGAGGAGTCGAGGCGGAGGCGGAGGGAGCAGAGGGAGGAGGAATGGGGGTGGCGGAGGAGGAGGGCGCGGGTGACGAAGTCGCAGAAGGCTTGGAGGCTTAGGGAGGGGGTGTCGGCTGGGGGGAGGAAGAGAGAGATGTCGAAGGAGAGAGAGGGAAGGGAGGTCCAGAGGTTGAGAAAGGCGGGGGAGATTACGGTGGTTTGGATGGCGTCTAGGGTTGGGAGGAATGAAATGATGCGGAGGAGGAGATTCTGTGGGAGGTCCTCGAGGGTTGTGGGTCGGTGGGGGACGGTGGGGGAGGAGTCGTTGGTCGGCCGCGACGCCATTGGATTATCGCAGTGCACGCTGTTCACTCTCACAAGTGTAGTTTGTCACTCCTACAGGCTTCCCATGGATAAAACAGTTTGGTGTTTTTTTTTTTTTTTTCGTTCTCATTCAAAAAAAATTCGCATTTATTAATCTTTGATCGATTTTTTTGTGATTTTTTGATTCGTCTCAACGAGAGGAATCTAAAGAGTATATAATTATGATAAAAATTTTAAAATTGGAATTGCAATTACACTTACACAAGAAACCAACTTATCTTGGAATTAATTAGTACTCCCTCCGTTCTTTATATAGTGTGTACATTTTCATTTTGGGTTGTCCGTTAATAAGTGTATATGTTTTCAAAAATTAGTAGTACATTTCCTATTTTGCCCTTAAAAGTAGATTTTTTTAAAAAAATTT
This sequence comes from Gaultheria prostrata, assembly GCA_036023075.1. Taxonomy (NCBI): domain Eukaryota; kingdom Viridiplantae; phylum Streptophyta; class Magnoliopsida; order Ericales; family Ericaceae; genus Gaultheria; species Gaultheria prostrata. Next base: position 13,993 of record JAXBDA010004667.1, read on the forward strand.
AGTGGGTATTATTATATTGATAAGGGTAAGTAATGAAAATTAGATGTAAAAGTTGTAAAAGTTGATGTGAGAGAAAAATAATAGGAATTGCTAGGTAACACAATTAAAAAGAGACGGAGGGAGTAGTTATGTTGGTTGTATCATTCGTGGGTGACTTTGTATAAAATGTCATTTCTCGGGCTAAATCACACTATTGATTTCACGTTCTCTGTGTTTCCTACTTGATTGTCGATTTGTCGTCAATTATTAATCAATTGTTGATGCATCAGTTCACTTTCATTTTGACACAATCTCAAATGACATTTAAATAAATTTATCTCATCTTTCAATACAAATCACATAGTTTGGATGAACCGAAAGAAATGACGCCAAAGATAGCATTGCTATTTTTTTATATCAACAAACGGTAAGGGGTGGACTTAAGTTTTGCCAAAAAAATAAAAAAATTGTTGGAAAAAAGGAATAAATGAATGAGAAATTGTAATTCAAAGATAGACATTTTCAATGTGGGAAAAGGGTCGTTGGGCCTTGGACTTTTGCATTTGGGCTTCTCGGTTTTGGGCCAGAGTAAATATTTTGGGCTCAACCCGTAACCCATTTGGGCTCAACCCATGAAGCCCAAACCAGTAGCTAATTAGAGAGAATGTGTTCATTTTCTTCTTTGGTGCAAGAGCTGGCAACATAGAGAAGGTGTTCATCTTCTTCTTTGCTGCAAGAGCTGGCCACATCCCATCAGCTTTTCATTCCACTGCCATATGAGATATGGTATAGTTGGCTCTCCATTGAGAGTTGTCTGCCCAGTGGTGGTAAACGGAAGGTCATGCGTGACCTCAATTTCCTTGTCTCCAACCTCAGCGTTTTTGCCTATAAATGGGCTGCCCCTGCAAGAGTGAAAGTAGACAAAAAAAATTACACACTACACAATATTTCCTTCAGCAAGTATTTGAGCACTTTGTTTTTCATCCGTGAGAGAGTTCAAACACAGAAATTTGATTTGTCGCAGCTTATTAGTGTGGTGCAACACTAAGCTTTCAACCGCTGTATCCTGGGAGACGGACGTCAATAAAAACCTCTAGCACCCCGGTGAGGCGGTGAATCTGTTTTAAGGACACCGTGTCTATCACGGGCCTCGGTTTGTGTATCCATATGTATTTTCAGTATTTTTCAGATTCTATAAAATATTTGATTTTATGGTTTCATGTTTTAAACAACCGGAATAAGATTTTCAATAAACTGTTTTTATACCGCACGGATTGCAACAAAAATTACTTGGACTTAGGTTTTGCAAAGAAAATTTACTTTAAATTATGGTAATGGAAAGACAAATGGCTATGTGGTGGACTTAGCTCTAAGGGTGTTTTTTTTTTTCCTTTCTTATTTAGCAACATGATTATCGATTGATTTATTGATCTTTAGGTACTTCTGAAGTATTTCAAATTTTCAAGTATTCATGCAAGCTTAATTGTCTATGATTTACACGAACCAGGTGAAAGAACTTCACATATTTGGTTATACTACCAAGTTAACTTTTAACATATCCATCGTATCAACAGGCCGTGGTAGCAAAAGACTCTCTCCCTCAAAGTTCTTTATTTCATAACCCAACTATTTGAGACTGAAGCTGATTTGCTTGGCATCGCGGTATTACTTGAACTTCCACCGAAACTTGGAACAAATGTTTATTTTCACTCGATTTAAACAGAAGTAAAGGAATAGCATGCCCAATGCACATAAAAAAAAAAAACCCAATTTAGTACAAATCTTCGCTGTAGTTATCTACACAGATTGTAGTAGGATGAGACCATTGATCTAAAAACTGATGGGCGTGAAGAACAAAGAGTTTACACAATCGTCGACGCTAGAGAACGTGCTATTGTCTCCATGTTGATAAACAACTTGGGCAGTTCTTGACATGTTGAGTGATGCTTTGATGAGAGGTAGGGGCAATGCCTTTGGAGCCACAAGCTCCCCATTGAGCTCTTTCCACGAGCTGCGGATGAGTTGCTTCACTTGTTTTCGAGCTTCATCTTCGGATGAAAGATTCTTCTCCCTCCTGAAGCAGTCTATACTTGATGCTACGTCTCCCCTTTCTTGCTCATCCTAACCAAAAAAGAAGGAAAATTGTGACAGTGAGGAAACATATGGTTTATGTGCAGTTCAGGTTACGTTAACGTTAGATCTCACATAATTTGTAACATCAACACTGTTGGTTGGTGTTATGTACTACACGAGCTCCAATAACGTCCAACGAATGTGCCGTGTACTCAATCATTAAAAATAATGACATTATAGAGTAGTATTCTCATACCAAAAAAAGTTTCGTGCCTAATTTTTGTTAAGTGAAGTGTCTGTTTGTGACTTGTAATTACTCGGACATTGTACTTTATGCTGACAGTAAAATTTGGAAACAGAGGAGCTGAGATCTGTGTCTGCGTACCGTAGCAGTTCCCAAATCATCCCAAAGCCGTAGAATTCGGCCCGAGGAGGAGAAGAGCTTGGGATAAGGATCCATCATCCCTATAGTGTCCTTAGTAACCCCTTGTCCAATGAGAAAGAAAATATGCACCAAGGCCATGTATGACCCTGCTGTTGTTACCCCATTTTCTAGATACTCCTCTAAGTTGGGTACGTATCCGTTGTTGAACCACTCAGCTTCAACTAGAAAGGCTTCAATCATATTTATCCACTGCAAGATCAACATATATAGCAAATTATATTAGGAGCTGAATTTGTTGGAGTTCGTGTACAACCTGCACCAATATTTGTGATGCATGCCGTCTGAGGGGGACGTTCATGTTAAATACAGATTGATCTGATACAAGTAACTGTCTGTCTTGAAAAAATTGACAGGTTAATATACTAAGCATCTGATTTTCTTATCAGTAAACTTATGTTCGATTGTGACTACCTATGTCTGATCAGCTTGATTTTTTGGATGGATGGTCTTCTTACGTACTCAACAAGATGGATGGCTCAAATATCTATAACAGGCGATGGTGATGAACTGGATGTTGGGAATGCAGCAATGGTGCAGTCCTAGAAAATGGTCTTTGAAACCTTTCTGAATTAGAGTATGAGGTTGTGATTCACTTGCAGTGATTTTCGGAGATCAAATTATGAGACACGACTTGCTCATTTAGTACGGCGCTTGCATTCAGTCAAGATCACAACATTCTTGTCAGTTCTACAAGGCTGTTTTATGTGATTCATTCTGTGTCGCTAACTTTTACTGAGCAAAACAATTTACCGTTCTTTTAAGGTGCGGAACGACACTCCATCCGTGTTGTTTGAGGATGTTGTACCCAATCTCATTGGTAGTGTTGTACAAGGCCATGTAACAAATCTTCATGTATTGGGGCAGCTGCTCCATTGCACTGAGATCCCATCTACAAGTCAAAAACCATTGCAAAGAAATAAGTTAGAATAATAAAGTTCAAAGTTCCCCATCAGAAAACAAACAAAAATTTCGTAGTTCAAATTAACTGATATCTATGTCGAAAGTAGAGTAAAGAAATAAACCTTTGAATTGCATCTGTGAAGAGAACAAGTTCATCTAAAGAGCCGTAAGTGTCGAAGATATCGTCAAGAACTAGTAAAATGGCAATGGTCTTGGCGAGTTCAATCCGGCAGTTTGAGTACTTGGGCTCCGGAAGGAGACCCACAGTCCACAAGTAGCATTCTAGGGGCCGGTCACGGCCGAAACTGAGCTTTTCAACAAGACCCAATTGCTTCCACCACCTGAAACATCATTCGCCCGTTACCTAATAAGTATCGACACCTGATATGAGCTTTGTGAAATTATGGGATGCTACTTTAAAACATGGTTGATTGAAGCAGCCGAACCATTAGACGAACCGGTCATGGGATAGGTATAGTGGTATTGGGATGGTATCAAGTACTTCTAATTAGGCATTGGGGCCGGCCCTGGGGTAAGCCCAGCAAGCCTTTGGGCTTGGGCAACCCACCAGGCAAGGGCAACCAAAATGTTTTTTTTTAAATGAAGTTATATGTAAAAACAAATAAACGTTTACCAAGAAGCACATAGCTGCCGCTTGGTTTTTTGGCAATTGACATTGTCAATCATAGTGGCGGGCAGAGTTCGACTCCTCGCAGCCCTCACCTGCTTTTCGACTTTGGCTTTCCTTTATTGTTTTAACCTTTTTTTTTATCGGTATTACTTTTTACTTTGTTATTTGCTCTCCTTTTGTTTTTTGAACTAGATTTGCTCCCCTTTTGTTTCCCTCCCGATTCATAATATTACAAAAATCACATTACTAAATTACTTTTGTTAGAAATTTTGCATTTAACAAACGCAACATTAATATATAAGTGGATTGCCCATGATCTAATTTGAAAATGAGGCGTTGTTCTACTAAGAGGATTTTTGAATTTTTTTGACTATTCATTCATTCATTTTGAGACAGGATATTCTCCTCACTTATATCAACTAAAAAATCAAAAAGCCAAAAAAATCTAAAAAAATTAGATTTAGTGGAACGGACACGTAAAGTACGATGACTCAATTGAAGAATTTGTTCAAAAAATGCAAGGAGAAGTTGGTTTCTTTTGAACTGGATCGTGCTACATAAATCACTATAATCGGGATTACATTGTGATATATTTCAAGCTAAAAGTAAAATATATATAACTTTTTTTTTTTACTTGTACGATATCTTGTAAGTGAGCAACCAAGCCGGGGGTCGGGCTTGGGCAACCCAAACGTTAGGGCCGGGCCTGAACACCGGTCGTGAATTTTGCAAATTGACAGGTCACAAGCCAAATCGGCCTATATCAGCTGTGAACCGGTTTGTGAATACTCTATGAATTGATACAAAAACTATCATTAATCCACTAGTATATCAACGTTTATCGATTCCAAGAGGCCAAAAGCTGATGCATGTCGACCGATACGTAATGCAACGTTTCGTTCTTACATGATCTTTATATGAAGAGCATGTACGTACAACTATTTTGGGTAATTGGTAACCAGAACTAAACCACCAAATCATACCACATGGACGATAAGCATTTGAAAAGTGGCACTCATGGTATGATTTGATGGTATAGACATGGTATACATCTTATATTTAGACTCTTGTATGTTATATGTATCTTAAATAATTTTACAACTTTAATTCAGCAGAACTAAATCACGCGATACTGACATAACTCCGGACCCACAAAATATAGTCCGGAGTTGTATGAGTATGCACTCTGTTCTCAAAATCGGGCATTTCTAACGTCGAAATGCAAAAATAACCTGGTAATTTCAGTCAACTCTTCTTGGTGTAGTGATTGAACCCTGTTGTAATCCAACTTTGCTAGTTCCACCAAATGTGGGCTCTGGTCACTTTCCCTACCATATTCTCCAATGAAACTTCTGGCTTCCAACCTTTCCATTCTCAAATGCCTTGGAAGATCCAAAGCATGAGAGTAATGTCTGCCCAATAGAGGTCCCATCAATGGAATTGATTGCCTTAGCTGAGTCTCTGTGAATTCCATGGCATGGTGCAATAAATCTTCCTCATATGTGCCCAAATATGAAGCTTCGTACAAACTCAGCATCCCAGTTATGTCTTTGCTCAATGACTCCTCGAATTTCCCACTTTTGTCCATGAATTTTTTAAAGATATCTGTAAAAAATAAAATAAAATCAAGTGGCCCCCATTAGTAGACGGTGGATTTATGGTCCCTGGATTAGTTGAGATGCGCATAAACTGACCCGACACCTGGTATCAAACAAAAGCTACAGGAAAAAACCTGCTGGAAATTTTCATAGAAAATTGGCTTATCTATCATTTTAATCCCTACAAAGTACACCAAGTTTCAATTTCGTCCTTATAAAATATTTTGTGTCAATTTCGTCCTTATAATTTCAAACGAATTTCAATTTTGCCCTTCCATCAAATTAATGACGGAAAATGCTTATGTGGCAAACGGAAAATGCTTAAAATACCAGAAACATATTTAAAATACCGGAAAAAATTATTGTACTCCAAAAAAATGATAAAAAAATTACATAATTTTTAAAAAAACCGGAAAAAGCCATTAGACAAAAAGTTTATGAAAATTTTCTAATGACTTTTTTTGGAGATTATTTGTATCGACGAGAGAAATCAGAAAATATAAAAATATGGGTCGAAGTTAAAAGAAAATTCATATAAGACGACACTTGATATCAAAAAAAAAAAAAGTAATTCCTCTCGTTGATAAATATGGGCCGAATTAGACAAAAAGATTTTCCAAAGACGAAAGAATACCAAATAACTTTTTTTTTTTGTGTTATAAAGTGTCGGCTTTGGCCCAATGAGTGTTTTAATTTCTCCAACCTTGGTTGGAATCCTCTCTTTTCTCCCTCCAACTTGATGTACCCATTGTCAAATTTTCTTCAATAAATTTTATTGCCCTTTCAAAAAAAAAAAGTGTCGTCTTATATGAACTTTTTTTAAATTCGGCCATATTTTATACTTTTCTGATTCCTTTCGTCGATACGAGTGATTAATCTCCAAAAAATCATTAGATAAATTTCATAAACTTTTTGTCTAATGATTTTTTTCTGCTATTTTAAAATTTTATAATTTTCATCATTTTTTTGGAGATTTTTCTCGGTATTTTAAGCATTTCCCCTTTATTTTAAGCATTTCCTGGTATTTTAAGCATTTTCCGTTTGTCACATAAGCATTTTCCGTCATTAATTTGACGGAAGGGCAAAATTGAAATTCGTCTGAAACTATAAGAACGAAATTGACACAAAATATTTTGCAAGGACGAAATTGAAACTTGGTGTATTTTATAGGGACTAAAATAGTAGATAAGCCTAGAAAATACTGTCACAATCGTGTGACAATAATTTTTCCTTTTATTTTCTGAATTTGTGAGGATATTGTAGGAGTGTCATATTCACATATTCAGTGGTGGAAACTCTTTTTCCTTTTATTTCCTGAATTTGTGAGGCTATTGGAGGAGTGTTATTTTCACATATTCAGTGGTGGAAACTCGAACGTGGTTGCGCAAGGATCAGGTTCTAGATCTCATAGCTGTGTGATGTAAAACATATTTCTAAACTACCCATCTATTGTGTCCTTAGCGTCCGTCCCAACGTTAGTGCGGTGTGGTGTATTTTTATCATTGATTATTATATAATACTTTTTGACGGAAATGAACCATACCTACGCTTCCATTTTACTTCCATTTTACTTCCATTTTACGTAGATACCAAAGCCAATTCAGTATGAAGGATATTTTCCTATCAATAAAGATATCATGTGTGCGCATTAAATAATAAAAGAAAAAAAAAGATTACTCATCATGTCTTCAACTTTATTGCAAGCTTCGAACTTTATTTCAGACATTGGACAATTCAGATTCTCAAGTTAGGATGAGTTTTTCATTTGATTAAATGAGGTTGAGGTGATAAAATGAGGTTCATTTTATCAAATGAGGTGGGGAGGTGATTTTATCTCCAATGAATCTGGTTCATTTTAATGTTCAGATTCATTGGAGATAAAATCACCTCCCCACTTCATTTGATAAAATGAACCTCATTTTATCACTTCAACCTCATTTATTCAAATGGAAAACTCACCCTTAGTCATGTACAAATGGTAGTTTTGTTTGCTTCTTTCTTCCCCGGTAAATATGAATTGCTCAAGTTTGATTAAAATATCTCCTAATTTAAAAAATGTGTTCGAGATTGAACAGTGCTATACGTACTGATCGGATGCATCGATGGTGCATTGACCGGCGCCGGGAACCCATTTGTGGGTCCCATACGACCAATCCGAGCCATTCATCTATCTCAAAATCAAATTTCGAGCGGGTATACGAGAAAATCAACTCGATCGAACGTCCCCAAGTTCTCGATCCAAAATCACTCTATTTCATTCTAAAACAATTTGAACGAAATAGAGTGATTTTGGATCGAGTACTTAGGGACGTCCGATCGAGTTGATTTGCGCGTAGGCCCGCTCGGAATTTGATTTTGAGATGGATGAACAGATCGGAATGGCTGTGTGGGACCCACAAGTAGGTCCCCGACGCCGATCGGTACATGGTCAGTTCATTTTTGATCGGTACCCCTGTAATTTCCGGTTCGAGATTAGTTTGTTTACTAACAGAACTGATCTTGAAATGCTTTTTAATGAAACAAACCAAGCTGAGTTACTTTGTAAGTTGCTCAACGAGCTTAAAAACACATACTATCAAAGTTTCGCTTGTGTATTTACTATTTAGTCAACTCTTGAGCTTTTTAACGAGACGAACAGCAGTATATTTTGAATAAGTCATATTGTCAGACCAATAGGCGGACGATAAAAGTGTTCTTTTATCTGTAAGAATATTCTTTATCGGTGCACTTTTATCGTCCGTCCATTGGACTAACGTGAAATTTTCCATTTTGGATAGTTTCAGTCCTAGTTACCTCTCTCCTTGAGAATTCCCTATTTTGACACAAACAAACAAATGGTACTGTTTTCAAATTTCAATGATATTTAAACTTTTGACAGCTAAAAAGCAAAACAAAGCAATACGGAATACTAATGCAGTGCAGTGATACGTACTGGGACTCATCTGGTGACCATTGTATCGGAGTAGCCGGAAACATAGTGCGGTGGTGAAGAGATCTTGGTCGTCGAGGAGGTTCGGACCGTCGGAAAATCGCTCGAGCAACGCATTGATGTCCTCTTCGAAATGGTACCCGATACTGAGCCGCTGAAGAGTGTCTATCAGCTTCAAAGTGTCCGTTGTCGTTGCGGATGACGCTGTTCGGAGAGCTAGTTGAGTTCTCTCTTGAAGTTCTAGCATTTTGGTGTTATCATCAACTTTTGAAGGTAAGACCTAGCACAGCATACCAAAACGCAAAAAGTAATTAATTTGTGAGGTTGTATCGGTCTTTCTGGGGCGGAGGAACATAGTTTGAAAGTTGTCTAAACCGTCTAAACGGACTAAACATGCTAAGCCAACAAAATACTACAATTTTCGAGACAGATTATTCTCCACACATATATCGACTAAAAGTTCAAATAGTGAAAATAACTTATCTAAAGTCTACAACGTATAGACGTGTTTTATGAACAACTGGCTTTATATAAGTTGAATTTTTTTCATAGAATAAACATAACTTTTATCAGTATTTTTACAGATTTGACCACACATTAGTAAATTGTTCCAAAGACCTAATCACAATGGAATATGTGAACTCTTCTTTTAAAACCATACTGTACTGATATTTCTTGTCTGTTCGAAGTACATGCAAAGCTAGAACAGTAGACACACATGACATATTTTTGGTGGATGAGAAGAAAAAGGGAAAGTTTAAGTAACCAGAAAATCCATCAAAATTGTTCAGAAATTTGAAATCAATAGCTGGGATTCAATTCTGGATAACTTCTAGATGCTTTTTCTATGTATGTAGTACTGCTGAAAGAAAAAAGAAACACGAGACTACTAACCCTAGCAACTCTCTTCGGACATAACCAGAAAGTACAAGAATTTTAGGCTCGTTGATATTACCTGGGGATGGAGAAGAGTCGTTAGGATTGAGTTATTGTCTCCATTCACCGTGGCCGCCTCTTTCGTCGATGATGGCATTGTCATGCACATACAATACCATGAACGACCGCGTACAGAGCTTTGTCTCTTCAGTGAAGAAAACCCTTTCCTAGGTGCAAGTGCAAGAGAAGAAGTACCAGTACTCCACACAGCCCCAGATTGAGAAGGTGAGGAAATGTTGGTCCTCATGATGCAAGCCATATTTCCCAATATTTTTCGCATGTAATGGAGAATAGAATTTGGCTTATCTCCAATTGCTAGGTTGCAGCCTCATATATATACACAGTGGTCATCAGACAATTAACAAAGAGTGAACGTGCTTCACGCGAGGACAAAAGAAAAATGGAAAAAAATACCTACGCAAAATAATTGGTGCCCCATGCATTTGAGTGGCTATTGTGTGCGTGTGTGTGTGCATATAAAACAAGGAATTTGATCCTTTTCGGTCCAAGTTTTAAACATGAGAAGCGAGTTTAAATATGGATCGTCCATTACTATAATTAATAGTTCGAATTTGCTCATAACAAATCAAAACTATTGATTTTCTTAATTTATATGGCCCAGATTTAGAGTGTTTCCTCCGTGCAAACCTTAGATCGTAGAGGATTCATTCCATATGGAGTAATAATTTTTATTTTCTATTTACTTTTTCTTTTCATTTGTTTCGATAATTTTCTACGCTTTATTTTGATTGGCTTTTAGAGAGATCACTCTTAAGTGGGTAGTAATTAAACTCTATGGTTCAGAAATACGTGGCTCACACTCAAATACTCAACACTCATGAACCATCACTTTATTCAATTTTTTTTTTGCATTTGTTATTAGAGAAAACATTCTTTACACCGGCGGTGTAAACCTCCACTTTTCCTCCAAACCAATCACTAAGCGCTACGTCATCTAAATAGTTCCTAATAATGGTACAGTAAAAAAAAACTGCTAGTGGTGTAAATGCTAACTAGAGTTTTTTTTTTTTTTTTTTTTACGGTGCTAACTAGAGTTAACTCAACCATTTTTCCAATCCCAACTTACCCCTCAAAGTTCCAAAGAATCACTTACCCCAATTACTTACTTTGGTAATAGAGAATAGGGAGAAGAGAAAATGGGCAGCACAAGAAATTAAAATACTCCCTCCGTCCGGATTTGTTGGTCCGTTTTGGGGATTCCAACTTTTTTTCCATTACTTTTTTTCCATCACTTTTTATGTATTTTCTCCATACTTTACTCTTTCAATTTTGGAAATGGACAAACATTTTCGGACTTGAAAAAGTATGTTTGTGGACCAACAAATCCGGACGGAGGGAGTAGAAAGAAGAGAAAAGGAGGAGTAGATGTTGCGCCGCAGCCAAGACTCGTACTCGTCATCATCTTCTCCGTAGCTTCACCACGAGGTTAGCATCTCTTATTCTTTTACTCTTTTTTATTGTTTTTCGATCTAATGACATACATGTATACAACTATTATTATGTGGCCATTGAGGGTTCAGTTTTTAATTTTCTAGGACCAGAAATTTTTCGTCATACCTCCAAATATATATAGGCTTGTATGTATTTTTCATATTCCAACTCAAACTCTAATTTGACACAGTGTCAAATTTGATCACATTATTTGAATTATAGCAATAATGTTGTCGCGTACACAGAGCCGGCTTATACATGAATCCCAAGAAGTTTAGGATTTAGGCCCATCAAAACATCAAAATTTTAGGACCTCAAATTATTTAGGAACCCTACATATATATACTAGGTTCAATATAGTAATTTTTGTGTAAGTCCTCCATACTAAAAGTGGCCCAATTGGAATTTAGGGCCGAATTCGAATTTAGGTTTGCATTTTATAATGGTAAAATCTTTTGTAATGGTTTTATAAAGACTCCTTATTGCCCAATTTTTGTATGCAAAATATATGGTAGACCTCCTTTAATAAGTTCGATTTAGGCCTCCAAAATTTATGAGCCGACTCTGCGCGTACAATATTGATTCGGGAGTTTGACTCGGTTTTGCGACACTGGATGCAGTCCCCTTTTTTATTGTGTGTGTGTGTGTCTGGAGAGTTGTGGGAGGGTTTGGTTTTTTTGTTGGCAGGAGAGAGGCTTTTTTACGAGATGGATTTTTTTTTGGAGAGGTGATAGCTCTCGGCTTTCTGGCTTGGAGGCAGAGAGTTTTTTTTTAGGTTGGAAGCTTTGGACTGGTGTTTGAGAGAGGAGATTTTGATTCCAATACTTTTTTTCGGATCTGAGAGGGAGACCTATATCTTGCTCGGTATGGGGTTTTGGTTTTGGATTTTGGATTTTGAATGGAGAGAGAAGTAGGAGTAATAATTGGAAATATGAGATAATGATTAGAGAGATAGATTGTTGAAAATATGTGGTAATGATTGAAACTATACATAATTATTGGAGGAAAATAGAGATAAGAAAATTTAAATTTGGGTCTCTAGACCCAAACCAAACATTTCGTTAGACGTGGTTTTTCGGCTTTGGCGAACTCTCTGAAGCATGTATTTATAGCCGAAAAAGGGGTCCAAAGTAGGGGTGGACATTGAGTCGTATCCTCTCATGTTCGAGTCAGAATTCTCTCAATCCTAACCTGACCTGTTTAGTTTTTTGTAAATGTCATATTCATGTTCCGTGTCAGACATAGCCGACCCTAACTCACTAAACTTCGTATCGGGTTCACGTCGTGTTGTCGTGTCATTTCATAAATTCCCACCTCGCATTGTGAAGTGTCGTGTCATCTCGTATTTGGGTCAGAATTTTCTTAATCCTAACCGGACCTGTTTAGTTTTTCTTTTTATTGCGTCGTGCCATACTCATGTTCCAAGTCAGAAATTACCGATCATAACCTGCTAACTTTTGTCAGGTTCGTGTCGTGTTCTCGTCGAAAATTCCAACCCCTAGTCCATAGGGTTGGCGCAGGTGGAGCTGAGTAGGGGTGCACATACATCGGACCGGGCCGGGTTCGGGTCTAGCCTATGCTATATAATAACGAGACTTGTGCAAGCCTCAATCCGGCCGATTAATAATCGTGCTTCATTTAATATGTCCAAGCCCAAACGAATTAAATTTGTAGCTTTCGAAGCTTGTCCAACAAGCCCTTTAATTTTCTAAAGCATATCACACAAATGATTCTTTCACGCCAACACTGGTTTTAAACTTTCTAGTTTGGGTTGATCCGTTTAGTGGCTTGTTCTCTTGTTATTTGCTCACTCTCTTGTCTTCATTTGTGTTCTATGCTGGGAGGAATTTGGTAATTTTGATGGCTTAGGGGTGTTTGAGTTGTGGCTTTTGTCTGGCAGTGATGATTGGATTGTCTCTCATTATCTTGTTTTGCTTGGCACACTTGCTGAGTGGTTGATTTTGGTTTTCTGGAGCTACCGACAGTTGCATCGGTGGTGGTCTAGTTGGTTGGCTTTCGGTTTTGGCCCAGTGAATTAACTGTTTGGGCGGAGGTGTTTTGGGTAGGGGTGTTAAATTAGTTGCTTTAGAACGAATAAGCTAAGGGAGATCACCATATACGATAAAGGATTCTCCGCAGCAATTTGTTTTTCTATCCACGGTTGCGACTCTTTTCGGCAGTTTCTCTCCCAATTTTGGAGCTTTGTATTTGGCCTTGGTCATCTAGTTGCACGAGGCTAACCGTGCCGTGGAGCTCTCGACTATAGGTGCTACAGTCAATTGGTTTGTATCTGACAATCTTTGTATGGAAGCTCATCAATAGCGGAACTACCATAACAGCAACGGATCAACACCATACTTTGATCACGGACATCTGACGTCCGAAACAATCTCTTGCTAGATATATACCCTTCATTTGTTTTGGTTTTGTTTTATGTTCTTTTCATCTGTATTTTTTTATTCTGTTATCCTTGTATCTAGTTGTTTGTAATAGTGTTTCTCGTGAAATGAATTCTCTCTTTCGCAAAGAAAAAAAAAAAGGTGTATCACACAAATAAATTAATCAACCATTACGATCACAAATTATGACTCAAAATCGTAATAATTAGAGCTAAAGTTCTAAGTTTTTACAAAAATATTACTCCCGCCGTTCCAAAATGTTTGCCCCCTACGAAACTACGTGCAATTTTCAAACTAAAAAATAATATAGTTACAAAAATAATTTTCTAAGCAATATGGATCTTGTTTAATAGATCTCATTGAGAACTTTAATATGGTGCAAAAAAATTTGAAAATTATTTTGGTAAATACATTATTTTTTAGTTTGAAAATTGCACGTAGTTTCGTAGGGGGCAAACATTTTGGAACGGAGGGAG
>JAXBDA010004668.1:0-27805 GCA_036023075.1 Gaultheria prostrata
CCTCTCTTCTAATTTTCTGAATGACTGTTGTAAGACCTAGAGAACATAACGATATATTTATAGGGCTAGAGCAGGGACCAGAGGAGAAATAAATCTGGGCTCCTTGTGTAAATAAGAAAACCTAATCGCACCCGGATTCTATTCTTATTTCACAAATTATAATTCACACTACTAAAGAATTATAATTGTACTCCCGTCTTTATCTTAATTATATTTCGAGCTTCATGTTATTAAATACTTATTAATCTCCTCACGTTAAGATTACAAATACCTGTTGATTAAATGTCGATTACTAACAGTGAATTCTAGGAGATTCAAATGCGTGAATATAGCAGTACACTCCTAAATTAATTAACGTGTGGATTGCAACACTTCCTCTTTCGATATATTAGGAAAAATAAATATGGTATTGTATTGCTTGTCACATGACTAAAGATAGATGTCCCCTCAAGCTTAGTTTAAAAAAGCATAAAAGAAAATACCAGAATATAATATAGTAAGTGAACTTTTCAACATATAATTTATTTATTGTCTTCATATGTTACCATTCCATTGTCTATTGTATGTGGAGTTATATGGATGTTTGTATTGCTTCATACTTTACGCCAATAAAACAAATTAAATGGAGTGCTAGCTGAGTGAGCAAAAGTAATAAATGGGGGAATTAAGTAACAAATTAAGTAGAATTGATTTGTCCAAATGGTCGAAGAAATTAAACAAGTGTTTGATTGATAGCGAACATTTTGTTCCTTTTTTATTTTTATTTTTTTTAATTTCTTAAAGAAGCAAAAAAGGAAGAAAGAAGAAAGAGAAAAGTTGAAGTGGGCGGTGATGGAAATTAAAGGAAAAGAAGATAAACGATTGGTCTTTGCTTCTCCTTTTTTGTTTTTTATATTTTTATTTAATGGAATTCAAATAAAAGTTGGCTGCAACTCCTGTATCTCACCAGAAGGTGAGGAGGTCGAATCTTGCCATCTTTGTGTGATGTTATTCCTTATATTTGTTGGTATAGCTCTCCCCTTAATGAGGCTATCAGTTGGATTGGACTTATAATTTGTTGACTTTGTGTTTAAGTTTGATGTAATTCATATATATATTGTCCTACTATTTGACAAAAGAAAATGGTCTATTGGGCTGTAATATGTCTAGAATAAGAAAGAAACAAGTAAACTACACATACTCAAATGCATTTGTTACAATTTTTCAACTTTTACTCGCACTTTTATACATTTTTCATATCTTTCGATCAATACATCTTTTGAACCACAGGCTAGTGTTTTGTTTATAGTAAAAAAAAAAAAAAAGAAATTAGGAAAACGGGAATCCATCATCCCTGTGTTTCTAAACACTCCCAGACAAATAAAGCTTCAGAAAAGAAAAGCAACCTTTTGCTTTTACGACCCAGAAAAAGTTAGAGATTTCGAAAGGATCGAATCACAGAGAGGGAGAGAAAAAGCTTAGGAAATTGCATGGTACACACACTATCTCTCTTAACTATCTGTTGTGTTGTGTGTCTATATTTAGTGGGGGGAAGGGGGTGCGACTCCAACCCCACATCTCTCTACTTTCTCTCTCTCTCTCTCTCTCTCTAAGAAGGAATAAAGCCTACCAAATTTCTCTCACGAGAGAGAGAGAGGCGACTGCATTTTTTTTTTTAATATCTGGCTATGCTTGTTTTGTGCCAATTCAAGTGGGTTTTGGTTTCTTTTTAGGAAGTCAAAGAGAAAAACTTGAGAGGCTTATAATTCATGCATGCTCCCATTTCCTTGGGCCTTTTAGCCAGCAGTTTCCATCTCTCTCTCTCTCTCTCTCTCTCTCTCTCTCCTCCTAATATTCTGAATTACAAGTACTATAGAAAGACCCTTCTCCTAATATTCTGATCACCCTACCTAGCTGTGTCCTCTCTCATTAATTAATTGGTATCTGTAGCTTCCATGCATACCTATGGCTATGGATATAGAAGAAGTTCTTGATTTGGGAATTTTACTACCTGTGTTTTTCTTCAGACGGCATTTCTATTAGTAATTGCAAAAACATGCATATGACATATATGGTGCATGTGTATATTTATTCATGTATGTATCTATGCCTGGCTCCCTGTATGCCATTTGTAGAGGCCCATCGGCACATCGATGGCATCCGTGGATGGCGTATGAGGAGCCATGCATATTTCTTGTTATTATATGATATCACATCTACATCTACATCTACTGCACTGGTTTGCAATTCGTCCATCACACCAAATAAAAATGTAAAGGTATCGTTGTCATTAATCTTGATTTCTCCTAACATGTTCAAGAAATATGCACGATTTGTTTTTATTTTCTATAAGCATAATTTTTTCCACACATAAAATCGTTCAAGAAATATAGCAATTATCTTTGAAAATTGATTTTCTCACTTTTCTTAGCATCAATATTTTTATTTTTTTATTTTTTTGTTATCCATAACAATTTACTATGTTATTCATTTGTTAGTGACAATTTGAATCAATTTGAATCTAACCATAAATTTGTATAAAAAGAGTGTAGATGGAAAGGGAGTGTGGAAATCAATTTTTCTTTCTTCTGTCGGTTATGTTTATTATGGTAATTAACTACTACCGCATTTGAGAAACCAGCATGCTGGGGCAGCATCGTAATTGCGCAAAGGGATGCAGGTCTACTGCCGTCGGAACCAGGTACTACCTCTTGGGCCTCAACTAGGGGTGGGCGTCGGGTCGTGTTCGTGTCGTGTCGAATCGGGTTTGTGTCAAATCGGGTGGGCGTCGGGTCGTGTTCGTGTCGTGTCGAAATGACCTACTTTACTAATCGTGTCGAAAAACTGAACCCTAACCCGACCTGCTAATATTCGTGTCGTGTTCGGGTTGACACGATTAACTTGTAAACAACCTATTTAGACAAATTTGACCCGAACCCAACACGAATTGACACGATTAATTCGTGTCATTCTCGGGTTATGCGGGTTAATTCAGGTTAATTCTCGAGTTATGCGGGTTAATTCGTGTCATTCTCGGGTTACCGTGTCGACACGAATAGACGAACAGGTTAATTCGTGTCATTCTCGAGTTATGTGGGTTGAACCCGAACCTTACCTATTTACTAATCGTGTTCTCGGGTCGTGTCATATACGTGTTTCGTGTCAGAAATACTCAACACTAACCCGCTAACTTCGGGTCGTGTTATCGTGTCGTGTCATAAATTCCCACCCCTAGCCTCAACTTATTATTCGATAAAGATGTGGGTATCGAACACAATGGTACTGAAAATGTACATAGTAGCCCGCAGGGCCAGTTTTGGGTCTCACACGAATAATTTGAACCGTTCAATAATTTAAAATAATTTTTTGAATGTCCATTAGAAAATGAGCTGCATAAGTGGGTGATCTAATGTTCCAATTTCTCAATCAGAATTCTCCTAAATTATGAATTAGAAATTGAAATATTGGATCACCCATTTATGCATATCCAATTGAGCTGATTTCATGCAGGGACACTCAAAAAAATATTTTAAAATTATTGAACAGTTCGAATTATTCGTGTGGGAACCAAAAATCAGCCCCGTGAGCCACTATGTATATTTTCAGTACTTTGGGCTTCGGAACACCTAGCGCTGTCCCTTATTATTCTCCACGCATTACCTTTGGGGTTTTAGGGTATGGTAAGTTTGGGATACCGAAAATGTACAATAGCTCGCGGGGTTCATTTAAGGGTCACACACGAATAATTCAACAACTCAATTAAATATGTGTAACTGGTTGATTCAATATTACAATTTCTCGTTCAAAATTTAGGATCCTAAATTTTGAATGACAACTGTAAAGACACGGATTTTATTTTTTTTTTATAAATCTTTTTGAATAAAATGTGGGGATTTGTTTCTTATGAAATTACTTTTGGAATATGGAAAGTGGGTAAGTATGTGGTTTATGACATGTTTAGAAGTACTATGTTGAGAGAATTTGAAAAGTCAACACTGTGACTTAGCTGTCGGAAGGGCTATTTTGACTCAAAATGGGAAGTACTTTACTTTTTGGTTGGCGCGTTGAACCGGTCATTGTAGAAATATTTTTAAAGGATTAAAATGAAGCTTTGGGCAAGTTATGAAGGTTTAAGGAGCCATATTTGAAAGTGCGCTATTTTAGAATTTCGTGAGTTTTCCAAAATTTGTTCTTGGAAGGGAAAGTTGACTTTTTATCTATTTTGAATTAGCCTTTCTAAACCCCACCATTGTTCTGAATGGGGGTACTTTCTTACATACTTGTAACGTTTTAAGTTAGTAAGTAGTCAAGTGTAAGTAAGTAGTGTTGCCTATCGTGCTGTGTGTGTAGCTGTCTGCATGCGGCGTAGTGCTGTCTAGGTGATGGGGATCCAGAACCTCTGGGTATCGTTTGCAGGTTTCAGACGTATCGATACCTACTTCGCTACAGAAATCCAAAACCTCTTGTATCGATACCGAGTTTATGTGGTATCGATACCAGTGTGTTTCGAGCAGAATTAATCATATTGAATTGGGCCTTTTTCATTTCATTTCCCTAACCCGTTTCTCTCTCATCTCAACCCAAACTCGTCTCCTCTCCCTTCTCTCTAGAAATTACACCAAACCACTTGATAGGAATAAACTCAAGATTCAAGCATCAATCACTCCATTTTCCACTTGACTTGCTCTTGGACGATCTATGCTCTAGATCTCGTAAGGAAGCTAGGAAGGAGGTTGTTCTTGGTGTTTGGAGTTCGGGTCTTGGATTTTGGTGCTAGGGTTTTGCTCAAAGCCCATTCAAGTAGGGATTTCTCTCATCTCTACATATCTATGTGTTTAGATCATCCATCCTTGGTGTTTATACATCAATTTTCCTATACGTGGTATTTTTTTTTTTTTTTTGAACATCTTCGTATATGTGGTATACTGTGAAATTTCTAGTCACTTGTTCATAAATTTGGGATTTTGGGTAAAATCTCTAGACAAGGGTTGGTATTTCTACTATATTTACCTTCACGGGTTTCGGATTTAATTGATTGGTGATGAAATTACATGTTTTGGTTAAAGCCAGGGCTTATGGGTTGAATCGGAATTGGGGCTCTTGTAATGTTCTTGCGTGTGCATCAAATTGCTTTCATATTAATGAAATTGGGATACTTATATGTGTATTTAAGGCATGATGGATGGTGAGACTTGTGGGGTTGACCCACGAGTCTTACCAAATAGTTACTTTAATCAGAATGCAGTGGATACACCCGGATTATTGGCTAATATTGTACGGACTATAATTATCCGATTATGTGTTGGGTAAGGTATGGGGTCTATTATACCCAGAGTGTTGTCGGGATGATTAAGGAGAAATTTATTGGAGAATCGTTGAAGTGCTTTGATATTTATAATTAGAACCTTGTGGTATGGATGAGGTATCTTTATGAATGATGTTGGGTTCAATGAGTTAAACTTCAGGAAGATGTGGAAAGGATTGTGAAACTTGAATGTTCTATGGTAAGTCATGCGGTAAAGGAGGAGAACCCGGTTGTTGAAGGTTAATTAGAGAACTCTCATCGTACTTATGTGATTATGCAGGTATGTAAAGGATTGTAAATGTTGGAGTAGTGAGAGAGTCTTGCGACTTAGATTTATCCGATGTTTTTAATTAAATTGTGTTCTCCTCCATCATTTCATGTACTTTATAAAATCAGTATTTGGGGAATCTTTACTGGGCGAAGTGAATGTCCACCCCTTTTATTTTTTAGGTTCTATCCAAGGACCATGAAATGGAGTGCATGTTGTGCGTTGCATCTTTTGAAAGTACATAAGAAGTGACTCGCCTAATCATCTCATGAAATCATTGCATCTTGGGTAGGCAAATATGTAAATAAAATGTCTCTTTAATTTCGTATGAATGTGATAACTTAATATTTTTAATCACGTTTTGTCCAGGGTGCATGGGTGCCCGTTTTGACGTTAATTGAATAACGAGTTGGAAACATTGTATTGAGAAAAGTTGGAAGTGAATGTATGGAAGTTACATACTTATTTCTATTTACAAATATTTCTTCCTTATTTGAAAATCGAGGGCGTGACAACAACTTTAAGTTTGGATCTATCACTTATACACATCCAATTGAGCTGATTTTTTGCAAAATCATTCAATAAAATATTTTAAATTTAACAAAGGGGCGGATTATTCGTGTAAAACCTAAAAATAAACCCCACAAGTTGTTATACATTTCGGTACCCGCAATCGAGTCCAAATGTACGCCGCTTTTGTGGGACCCATTTCGGGATCCCATACAAATGATCGGAGCCGCTCAATATTTTCAATACAATTTTTTAACGGCCATTGTAAAAAATTAGCTCATTTTACCATCGATAAGGCCTCGATCAATTTTTTGTCCAATTTCCTGTCAGTAAATTGGGCGTAGAATCAATCGAGTTCCTATCGATGTTAAAATGAACTAATTTTTTACAGTGACCCTTAAATTTGTGTGAAATCCCAAATGAGTCTCACAAAAGCGGAGTACATTTGGTGTATACAAAGTGTTGTACCCATAGGATTTTCCTTTCTTTTTTTGCGTGGTGTTTCAAGATCTAATGTTATCTTTTGCCGAGAGGAATGATGATGATTTTTTTTTTCTTTTTTGGATCTGGAGATGGATAATGATACATATGAGTAGATAGTACTCGATATATGCTTCTAGCCTCTAGGGAATGTAACCTGAAAAATTATTCAGTATGTCTGGACCACTGCAACACGTAGCACCTCAAACCTCCTTTCCACTGTACAAGGAGTCTAAAATAAAATCTATAGACTTCGCCCCAATGTGTTGTGAAAAGGGTACTCTTGCTATCGCGTGTCACTGAGCACACAATAAGTACACATACACACATAAAAAAAACACGCACTCTAGTGCATTTTTTTACACTTTTCAATATATTTTGCGCATACTTTTTTTTGGAAAAATTAGTCATAAATGCACTATTTTTTTTTTTATCTTTATGAAAGGAAGGACAAGGAACTTTTGCAATAAAACATAAAGACATTATTTTTAATATTGATTTAGCAAAAGGCCAAAACAAACCCACTCTTTCTATTTTCTTCCAAAATTACCCTGCTCTCTCGCCTCTGTACAGCTGCTCTTCAACTGCTCTTCAACTTATCCGGAAACCTTTCATCTTCCCAACTAGTTCTCTTCGTAGTCCCCGTTCAGCATTTTCATTCTCAACGTACAACCGCTCCTCAGCAAATCAATGGAGAATTCTATCAGCAAAGTCGTCTTCTTCTTCTACTTCAAGAATTCCAAAGACTTCGATCACTCGATGCAACCAAGTCTCTCCACGCACTCACCGTTACAACTGGCTGGAATTGCCCACAACCCATCTTTCTCAACAATAATATCATCTCAGCCTACGCCTCATTTGGTGAGCTATTGGTTGCTCGCAAGGTGTTTGACGAAATGCCTCAACAAAACACAGTCTCATACAATACAATGATTGGTTGTTATAGTCGTTGTGGTGAAGCAGAGAAAGCTTGGAATCTGTTTTCTGATATGAGGTGGTGTGGGTTTGAGCCCACCTAATTCACGTTTGGCAGTCTTTTGTCAAAGGCGACCATTCAGAGAAACAGGGGAAGAAGATATCTCCTCTCGAGATGAAGATCCGACAACAACGTCAACATTAAGTTTGTCGTGAGAAGAGAGATCCCTGGTGTGTGATCTAAATCCTCTTGTGGACACCCGACGGGAGAATGCCCACGCGATTGTGAAAATGGTTTTTTTGGAGTCACCACCCGGGTTTAAGAACCGAACCCGAGAAACCGGTTGAAAATGACTCTTTTGCCCAATATTTTGAAAAATACTTTACCAGTCGAGCGGAACCATGATTTTTCGGGTTCGGGGGTTTGGTTACGAGAGGTGAAGGTTTTTAAGGCACCCCTCTCGCCCGGTCCGTAAACCGGTTTCTACTCAATGATTTGTGGGATTATAGAAAATGTTCGAAACTTAACTTTATACATGTAAACAGGATACGAGGATGGAGAAACAAGTATAAGATATATACAAATGCAAGAACTATGGTGAATGCTTGTGATCGGTGTATTTACATGATGATGACGGAATGCAAATCATGTAATAATAAACATGCTAACAATCAACAAACATGAACCTAGTCGGAACATAACAATAATGTAGCCCAAATGACTAAATGAACTAAACAACGACTGAAGGATAGTTTGCTTTCTGCTCTGGGCTTGAGCGCTCAACCCCCTCTCAATCCAGTAGTCAGCTCTTTGATTCCAGTTTATGAATAGCATGACTAAGACCCCTCATGACTTATGAAGACTAACTTTTGATGCTTGTGTGAAGTGTACAATATGATGTTATGATGCACAAACAAAAAAAATAGCAATAAAGATGGAAAATAGAACTTTATGACATAGTTTTGAAAGGACATCAATCTGTCCGAAATTTATTTGCACATTTCGGGCACCGTAAAGGCAGAATTTGGAAAATCATAAAACTATAAAGTTATATCTCTTCAAATTATCTACGTTTTGATATATAACTCATCGAAAACGGAGTTCGGAGTAAAAAGTTATGGCTGAAACACTGAGACTAGCGCTCCGTCATGGGTTTGAGCGCTCAAGACCCCCTTGAGCGCTCAATACTAAGACCCCTCATAACTTATGAAGACTAACTTTTGATGCTTGTGTGAAGTGTACAATATGATGTGATGATGCACAAACAAAAAAAATAGCAATAAAGATGCAAAATAGAACTTTAGGACATAGTTTTGAAAGGACGTCAATCTGTCCGAAATTTATTTGCACATTTTGGGAACCGTAAAGGCAGAATTTGGAAAATCATAAAACTATAAAGTTGTAGCTCTTCAAATTATCTACGTTTTGATTTATAACTTTTCGAAAATGAAGTTCGAAGTAAAAAGTTATGGCTGAAACACTGAGACTGGCGCTCTGTCATGGGTTTGACCGCTCAAGACCCCTTGAGCTCTCAAGCCCTTTAAAACTGACATTTTTGAAAATATTTTTTCTTGATTTGTAAGACCTTGTAAGCTCACAACAAGTATATGGAACTTGTGTGAACCTACTGGTCACCCTCAGAGGGACCAAAACATGTGATTTTCACATGATTTTCTACCTTTTTGGACTTGAACTTGGTTTGAACTTGGGGTCTTGTTTGATTGATGATTTTGGGATGAGTATATGAACTAAAAATAGTGGGTTTTGGTTGTATTTGT
This sequence comes from Gaultheria prostrata, assembly GCA_036023075.1. Lineage (NCBI taxonomy): Eukaryota > Viridiplantae > Streptophyta > Magnoliopsida > Ericales > Ericaceae > Gaultheria > Gaultheria prostrata. The sequence continues at coordinate 9,237 of JAXBDA010004668.1, forward strand.
GATGGTTTGGGCTTGGTTTAAGTTATGCTTTGAAAGGTGATGGTGTTCTAAGACTAAAGCTTGGATTTAAGCTTGGAAAAGTGAGTTTTGGTAATGGGAATGGTATGGATGAATTTTTGTGGAGTTTTTGGAGAGAGTGAGAGTGTTTTTTTGCTGGTTAGGGAGTGAGAGTGGCCAAGAGAGGGGTAAAGAGAGTGGACGGGGTATATATAGAGTGAGAATGGGGGAAAAAATGAATTTTAATCTTCATTTTTGTCAAAAACCAAGGGGCCCCCTAGTTTTGTCAAAAACCAGTTGGGAGTTCTGCAGAAAAGTTGTCTGTGAGGGCCTTGAGCGCTCAAGGGCACTGCAGACCTGACAAAACTTCGCAGGGCTGCCTCGCGTGCTACCGAACTCCGTTTTAGGCGTGGTTTGAAGCGTTGGAAAGGTAATTGAGTCTACTTTCTAACCCAAGTGGTTTCAATGCAAAATAATTTGTACATCTAAGTGTGTGACCATTTTACCCTCAAGAGGTCCGGAAAATGAGTCATTTTGGCAAAACGCGCGCATCTCCCTCATTTCAAAACGGATTGAGATATATTATATATCGATAGAAAAGGGTTTTGAATGTACTAGAAGATGATGCAGGCTTGGGTTTGTTTTGAGGAGACTTTGGGTGGGTTTTGGTGAATTTTGGTGAGGTTTCAAGCACTTATTCAAGCTTCAAAGTGTTTTGTTGGTCCATTTTCATCATCGGGAATGCCGAGGACTTTCTTAGGTTCAAATTGGGGTGTCTACACCTCTCGATAATCCATCTAATTCCTCTTCTACTTTGATCAATCCATCTAATTTTGTACTGTTTGATGCTTTTAGAGCTTTGAATTGGCCTCGAATTCGTTTTCTACTCGGATTTTCACTATTAAATTTCGCATTGAGTGGCATTTAATTCCACTGCTTGTTCCAAATTTTTACAAAATAATGAATTTTTCAGTAATTTAAAATAACATTTCACTGACTTTTTGGTTGAAAGTTCAATTTTTGGTCTCTTGTTTTGTTTTGTTTGTTCTTTTAATTGGAAGCTATCCTCTCGAGTTACTTGATAATATGCCGAACTATAAGGTTCACAGTTTTTATGCTGAAGAGTTTGGTTGTTTGTGCTGGTAATAACTTAGTTTAAGGTGTATTCTCTCTGCCTTCAAACTGTTTGATGAAATGCCCCAACTAGGTTCTTTGGATGTTTGTCTCTCAAGATACAACAATCTTGCACACGTAAAAGTATCTGGTGCCTAGCAAACCAACAATGGAAGTAACTCTCTTACACAAGGAACAAACGAACAATACGCAAGATGAATTTTGGATTTTTTTTCTTTTATAAGGAATGGAGGGGCAGTAACAGGTGGAGGAATTCATGTCTCTAATCATAAAAATGGTCGTGTCAGTTGGCAAACAGCCGCAACCATTCACGATTGAAAGGTACAATCTAAAGCCACGTCCAAGAAAGAAATGGTTACGGAACTTTCAAATAGGAAAATCAATGTTATTCTTTTCCAATAAAAGCATATCACTTCACTAGCATAAAACCCATGTTGTGCACTGGACGAATCTAGGTACACGTGCTTAATGTAGATTCAAATTAATCAAACAAATCTCTGGCAAGTTTAAATTCTCAAAAGATATCTCCTCATCGAGATGAAGATTCGACAACAACGACAACACTAATTATGCCGTGAGAAGAGAGATCCCTGGTGTGTGATCTAAATCCTCTCGACAGCACTAGTTGGGTTCGTACAATGTTTTAATTTCTTTTTTTCGGTAAACTTACAACATTTCGATTCGATTTCGTTTACATAGCCCGTTGGCTCTTTTTGGTTGATAATTATGTGGGTGTGGGTGGCCTCTTTTTCTATAGACGGTTCTTGGATAAAAGCAAGTTGTGCTTCCAAAATCATTCCCCATCTACTCGTTTCCACCATTCATTGTTGGCATTCTTGGCTCAACATAAATGAACGTCGCTCAAACAAAATCGCGAAAAGTGTTGTTTCTATAGCCGTGAGTCGCATAACACACACACACACACACTTTTATGAAACAGTCTATCCGCCTTAAAGGCGAGGATCGCAGATAGGAAGATAGAAAAGAATAGGATTCTTTCTCAAAACGAGCAAAACATGCTTAAATATATAAGAAACTATCATAGCAAAGAAAGAAGGAAACAAGAGCTGGTGGTCTGCCGAAGTGGGATGGTAGTCCCACTTTGGCCGAAGATAGGAGTTGATTTTTTAAACTTTATGTACGAAATTAGAACTTTTAAAAATTAATGACATTTCACTAATGTAGGAAAGGGTTCTGTAATAGATGCGCTGGAGAGGTCAGAATGGTTAACAATCAACAATAGTAAAGAAGAAGAGTGATTGGTGGGAAGGGTGAAGAACAGAGCAGGAGTGTACAAAAGAGACTAATGCAGAAGATCGTGCTTAGGCTAGTCTATGGCAGCCCCAAAAATGGTCCAGAGAATGGAATGACCTCACTGGGAAGAATGTTCTCCTTCCAGAATCAGTGATTATCCACTTTCTCTCTCTAGAATCCACCCTGGGAATGTGAGGGAATGTCTCATATTTATAGGCAACCTGAGCCAATGATCTGGCACCAGGTCGTCGTCCTATAATATGGGAGCACGTGTCCCCTACTTACATCCTGACAGCGTGGGTGACGTCACCCGCCGCGCGGCTAACCCGCGCGGCTTACTCGGGCGCGCTACTCCACCCCTCTCGCAGAGAGCCTCTTGTTCTTTATAGCCACCAAACCACAAGATCTCCCTTTATTCCCGTGCGGACAAGGTCATGACCTGTTCGGTCGTGCCTATACCGCAGCCAAGCCTCAAGGGACCCCTCAGGTCCTGCCTTCAGACTAGAGCAAGTATGATTACTTGGGCTAAAGATAGACTGTCTTCGCGCGTTCTTGCCCATTCATCCAGGCTGCGCCAGTCGCAAGACTCATGGGCTTTACTCCGTGTATGGATGGCCCATGGTTGCAAAAGAGGTTTCCTCAGTTGGGCCTTCAAGGGCGCGCCACTGGGAGTTACCGTGCAGGGTAGCCCGCAAACGCCACGTGTCACACCATGGTGTGTGACATTTGTCATCATCTTACTGGGTGGTCAAACTTGAGATTCCTCACGTAGGTCAATACGCTGACCCTCCCTACAATAGCCCCCACGCGCATGTGTGACACGCGAGCGCGTGGTCGTATTCTTCACGCACTATCACACGCGCGCGTGACGTTAGTGTGTGTCTTTTCAGCTGTACCCGCCATCATGGCGCCGTTTTCGATTTTAAAAAATTCCTGACAGAGGCGTCGGTTCGGTAACTTTAAACGGTCGCGTCTTGTAGGGGTTTTAATGGTAGTGACCGTTCATGGTACAACAACCGTTGCTCCACCCATTATAAATACTGGAGGCAGTCGGTGATTCCCCTCACACTTGCAATTTCGCTTTCTCTCTCTAAAACTCATTCTCCCTCTCCTCCTTTGACCCAACGTTCATCTCGTTTCTCCCAAAGGAATTGTTCCTTTTTCTCTGGTCATGCCGCGAGGAGAGCAAGGTGTGGAGGGCAGGCTAGTGGTTAGAGGTGGGCCAGTCCCACCGTCAGGGGAGTGGCGTCGGGCTCCCTACCTCAAAGGGTTGGAGGACCCATTTTGGGCGAAGGCCGAGTCGTACGACCCCGTCAGCAGTGGTCCCGACGACCCCCTTCCCATTATTTCGGAAGCTTCTCTGGACCACGCAGATCTCCTCCCTCTTTCTTCCGTTCTGAGATTCGGCCTCGAGAGGGGTGACTACCCTTACTCCGCGGTAACCTATGCCGCGACTTCTCAGTCGCCCGCCTTCTGGGTGGACGCTGTGTTGAAGGTGGAGGAGTACAAGAAGATTCTGGAGGACTCCTACACTATTGAGAACATCTCCCACCCATCTCAAAAACTCCAAAATGGAGAATGGATGGGACATATTGTGGGGATATTTTGTAATTTTTCCTCTCATTTCTTTAACTTTTGTACTTTTTGGAGGGACCCATCGTACTTTTTAGAGATTTGATCTTCACTTTTTACTTTTGGGTCTCCATTTGACTCCAAATATGGAGACCCAAAAATAAATTTGGAGATCAAATCTCTAAAAAGTACGGTGGGTCCCTCCAAAATTCTCTTATAAAGTACAAAAGTAAAAGAAATGGAATGATAAATTATAAAATATCCCCTCAATATGTCCCATCCATTCTCCATTTTAGAGTTTTGGAGATGGGTGGGAGATGCCCTGAGGCCATCAAGATTTCTAGGAGTCTGACGCTAAACAAGAAGAGCGAGAACATAGACTTCTTGGTGTCGCGCTGGAGTAGCGACACGCATACTTTTGTGTTCCCTTGGGGCGAGTTCAGCCCAACTCTTCAAGACACCTCCGCGCTGCTCCATCTTTCTACGCGCGGGGCTGCTGAATTTGATGTACATGGGTTTTCTCTGAAGGAGCAGGAGACCGTGGCCAAACTGAAGCTAATGTACAAGCAAGCGGGCCACCTGGGTTCTCAATGGGATAAGGATGGGAATCTGAGGGTTGCCACCGATCCCAAGAAGACATCGTGGAACAGTTGGATCCGCTACTTTTTCAGGGATTATCAGTCTGAGAAGGTGGAGGCCACGGAGCGCAAGTATATTGATGGCCCGAAGTTTGAAGGTGACTATTATCTGCCCGAGTTTATCGCGTTCTTTCTATCTTTCTTCGTATTCCCTGACTTTCCAGTCGACGCGCCCAATGATTTTACTTATGCCTTGGCGGTGAAGATTGCCCAAGGGAAGCGGTTCCCCCTGGGACCTCTTTTCCTTGGTCACCTGTACCTGCAACTTGACCGGCTCTCTGAGGATTTCGCGAGGTCGGTGGGTCGCTATGCGATTGCGTCCATGATCCATACCCAATTTTTGATTGGCTGGTTTACGAGTATTTCCCCTCCACAGCCCCTAGAGCAAGGAAGTTTCCCCCGCAGGTCTCCAAAAGGGTTGTTGATGAGCGCGGGCGTCCTATTAGGGAGGCGGATGGTCGTTATAAGGTGACGCTGAAGGGTCCCGTGTGGCCTATTATACTCCGTTGGGACAACACCTCGACCGCAAAGCTGTGGGAGGATTATATGGATGACGAAGCTCGGCTGTTCCCGCGCCCCTATACCCAAGTTTTGGGCGGCATTTACCGCTATAGCTCCGTTAATGCACCTAAGAAGGTGGACTTTTCTGACCAACAAATGGAGAAGCGCGGGCTGATGATCAGTATTTTCACCATGAGCCGCCCCTACTATCTCCCTTCTATGAGTTCTGAGGGCTGGACGACGGTTGTTTATCAACCGGACAGGCTGGCGCAGCAATTGGGCTATGACCAAGTGGTTCTAGGCCCAGGGCCTGAGCCTGTGGAGTTCGCGGAGACGTTCAACTGCTTTCTGTTGAGTTATTCCGACGCGCTTCTGAACGGGACTACACATTGGCGCTTCCCCGACACGCTCCGCATTCCATTGGTAACTCCTCTTTATCGCTTATGTTGGAGAAAGAACCTGGACTCCTTTTATAGTTTCGTCCAGGGGAGCGCGCAACCAGCTAAGCCGAGCGTGGTGTATAAGCCGGATTTATCCCTGCGAACTATGAAGCCACAGACCACTGGCTGGCGTGGCGCGCGAAGCCACAGGGCTTTGAAAGGAGGCGCAGAGGTAGCCGGCGTTGGTGTCGAAACAGCCGTGCTTATATCCTCAGTGGCAGGTGCCAGTGCTCGCACCAGGGTGCGTACTCGGTCGCAGGCAACGCTAGATGCACATGAGGGTCCTGTTGGGAGACGCACTCGGAGGAGATTAGCAAGGGTATACTTTTGCCGCTATTATTTCCTCACATTTCTTGTCCGTATAGCTCTTCTTGTATTACCTGCTTGACTTTTATTCCTCTTTTCTTTTATAGGCTGACACCGGACAACCTGTGATTATGCGGGGGTCTTCCCCCGCGCTTCTCCACCTCGTCCTCCTGTCCAGGGTGATACAGTGGTTCGCGTCGGGCAGGAGTTGGCAGAGGAGCTGGAGCGCAGAACCGCCGCTGGAGAGTCGTTCCTCCCCCCTGAGTTGCGCGGTGTGCCCCTCCAGCAACAAGGTGAGAGCGATGAAGATGATAACATCCCTATCGGTGTAGTTCTGGCACGTCAGGAGGGTCTTGGTGTGGGCGAAGAGGTTATTGTTGAGCCAGAGCTTGCTGACCCTAACCATCCTCAGGCCCAGGAGAGGAGCGTATTTCTTTAGGAGCTCAGCGGGCGGAAGAGCGACTCTTTGGACAGAATGCTCGAAATACGCGGCTCGGGAGGAATTGATAAGCCTCCCGTGACTACGTGCACTCCTGACAAAGATGAGCCCGCGGGGGAGGGGAGCGCAAAAGAGGGCTTTGGCCAAGGCTACGAGATTGCACCCTATGTCGACAGCGATTACGAGGGTCTATCCTCTAAAGGGAGTCAGCACCTCGAAGAGGGTGATGCGCCGCTAAAAGATGCCAGCACTGTGCCAGTTCACACCGAGTCACTGGCTGCAGGGCCCCTTACTAGCGCAGGTATTCATAATAATGATTCCACAAGCACTTTTCACAGCATAAGGGGTGATATCCAGCCGCGCTCTGGGCTAATCCCTGTTCACTAACACACCTTAGGAGATTATGTACCTGTGATCAATTTTGAACACCTAACTATTGCTGACCTCTTCCGCGATGATTTTTCAGAGCTAGAGAGAGCTGCTGGGTTACGCGGGAGTAGAGTGGAGGAGATTTCAGAGGAACGTTGGCCTGCGCGTGTGGCACTCGAGCTGGACAGGTCTGCGAAGGACGCTGGCGATCAAGAGGACACTGCTTCAAGCCCCAGGGTGGCCCAGACGTCTGAAACCGCCCATCCAGGCAACGGTGCGACAGCAGGAGGTGATAGGACTTCGGCACCTTCACACCCGCCCGTACCTGTCAGGCGCGAGCGTCAGCAAGGAGTTGAAAGGGCTCGGTCCCCTCGTCATTCTGATTCTTCCGTCAGGGTTGTTGGTGAGATCCCGGCACAGGCAGACAGGGTGCTTTTCAAGTAGTTTCGCGTCTCGAGGGCCTACATGCCCATCCTGCAATGGATTGACCAAGCGCACCCAGAGACACTCGCGGGCTTTAAGGCAAAGAGTGAGGTGATGGGCGGGATGTGGCAGGACAATTTCGGCGCCCTGCTGAGGACCTTGCATATGTCCAGCCTGATGGAGTTTACCACCTCCTTTTTTAACAGTGTTAGAGCCAGCTTCGCGGATCTGGAGGACTTGGGCTTTGACATTAGTTGGGTCGTTGCGCACCTGGACAAGCTCCACGAACGCCGCCAGGAGATCAAACTGCTGCCCCTAATTGCAGACAAGGAGTTTGAGATTCTTGAGTTGCAAAAAGATATCGAGGACTTGCAAACTAAATTGCAGAAGAAGTAGGATGAGCTCAGCGCGTTTATGCAAGAGAAAGAGGTCCTAAGTGCCGCTCATGAGACTTCCATTGATTACAGCGACCCACTTTCCAAGGGTCTCTTCTTTGTTCGTATATAGGTCTTAAATTTTTTTGTTTTTGCTGGTTTTGAGATGTACTGAATGTGTCCCACCGTATAACTATGGAAATCTATGTGGTTGTTTAGCTCCCCCTCCCTGCTATTTTACTTTCTGTGGTTAACCAGAACGCGTTGAATAATTCGATCATAAAAAGTGGTAATATGAACTGAAACTCTATTCACGATTTAGGAAACCGAAGATAACATATTTTATGAAAGGATTGACTGGAATTGTCAACTACGAAACCCACATAGCAACATAAAAGGAAACAAAAGGTAACCTCTGGCTGGCTCACCAGAGGCAATACATCAAACCGAGAGACTACGGATAATATTTCTTTATGAACTTGACATTTATGGGCCCTGTGAGGTGACCATCACCGACGCTGGACAGCCTATAGTGCCCGCTCGAACTCGACTTGATGACCTTGTAAGGCCCTTCCCACTTCGGGGTAAACTTCGAGAGCTTTACATTCCTCATGACGTCCATGGTCGACTTCCAAACGAGGTCCTCTACTTCAAATTCTCTCGAGATTACACCTTTGTTATAAAACTTGGCCACCGACTCCCAATACTGAAGTTGGTGCTCTGCCGCGATCTGCCTTCGTTCCTCTAAGGCCTCGAGGTCTGCGCGCCGCTCTGCCTCTGTTACTTCTGTAGCCAGCACCAGCCACGCGGATGGTACACTTAGTTCCACTGGGAGAACTGTCTCGGCACCGTAGACTAGATTGAAGGGGCTAGTGCGCGTGGCTTTTCTTTTCGATGTTATGTACGCCCAAAGAGCCGTGAACAGATGATCGGCCCATGCCCCTCAATTTTCATCCAGAAGCTTACTCATTATGCGTGTCAAAAACTTGTTCGTTGCCTCTGCCTGGCCGTTCCCCTGAGGATAGTAGGCCGAGGACGAATGATGCTCGATTATGTAAGAGTCCAACAGCTCCCCTACGTTTCTGTGGACGGTGCCACGCTCTTTGATGTTTGTTTTGAAAAAGGGCGATCTGGAAAAAAAGAAAATTTAGAGTCGCCACCCGGGATTTAATTTTTGGAAAATGTTAGGTACCCGAGGAACCGTTTAGAAAAATAATGACTCTTTTTGTGCCGCTGAAAAAGGGTTTGGTCTGCAAAAAATAGAGATTTGGGTTCGGGAGTCAGGTTACCCGCGGGGAAGGTTTTGTTCAAAAAATGCACCCCGCGTGCCCGGAATTTTCCGGTCTCTACTAAATATTTGTGACATTTTTATGAAAAGATTTTATTGAAAACTTTATTCACATAAATAGTAAATAATTATTCTAAAGAAATAAATAACAATGACAAGTCAAGCAATGCAATAAATGACATTTTGAATAAACAAATAATGCAACAAAACATTTAAAGCACAAATAAATACTTAATTGAAATAATAAATAACATGAGGGGATGTAATAGTAACAATCAAAAGCCAAGGGGGGTCAGTGTAATAAAGCTCATGTAAGTTTTTTCCCAAAACAGAGCATCAAAACCGGAAACAGAGCATAAAAAATCGATTTTTCCTCTGACGCCGTGCGGCGTTGGAGTAGATGCCGCGCGGTGTACGACTGACACCGCGCGGTGCCACTGATAACATGAAATTTTGAAAAAATTGGATTTTGTCAAAATGAAAGTAGCTTCTGTTCTCTTTGTTTTTGTTATGAAAAACAAGTTCTTTGATGATTTTGAAAGGGTTTGAAAAAGATTTTAATGAAGAAATATACCTCCACACATGGATGACATTTCGTGATAATTATTGATATCACGCAAGGCTCATCCGAGAGGTTTATGCTTGATTGAAAATGTCCTTTTTAGTTCAAGGGAGAGCTACAAAGCTTCCCTCAAACCTCGTGGACACCCCTCAGAATACAAGAACTTTGATAAGAACACGGATTTATACCTTGAAACAATTCAGTTACTGGTGAACCTGGTTGAGTTGAGTAGGAAACTATGTGTTTGGATTCGAGAGACAAGATTTTTTTGGTGGGACAAAGAGGTGAGTGAGAGTACGATAATGGAGCTTTTGAAGAGGGATAATTTCTCTGGGAATTTTTAACTGGTTTTCGTGCGTGAGTTCGAGCCGGCCTCAAACGTTCGAGGAGGGTTGGTTTAAGTAGAGGATGGGTGACGTGCGTTCTCCATTGGTGAGATTCGTACGCCAAAATGATGAGCTTCGGGTAGGCGATACCGTGTTACGAAACCCAGATTCGAGTTGCAGAAACAGAGTCGGGATTCGCGGGATGGGACAATGGTGCCGTACGGCACAGGTATATGCACCGTACGGTGCAATAAGACATGCCGCACGGTGGAGGTGGATTTTTAAGCCATACGGTTTCAAGGATGGGGCCGTACGGTACAGGTGGGTTTGGGATTTTGGCTCTTTTGATTCGTTCGACCTAAGGGACTCATTCCAAGGTATATTCAGTGTTTCTTTTCATCATCGGGGATACACAAGTCATCAAAATTGGGGTGTCTACAGTTTTGATTAATGAATGGTGTCCCATTGTCTTAACAGTATTACTCTGGGTATGCCAAAATGACAAATGATGTTTTCTCTGATAAATTGTGCCACAGCCGCGCCGGTCGCGTTCCTGAGAGGGACTGTCTCTACCCACTTGGTACTCACTTCCGTAGCTGCCAAAATCCATTGACACTTTCGTGAGTGTGGAGTTATAGGCCCTACCAAGTCCATAGCCCAAGTGTGGAAGGGATAGGGCGCGCGAACGGCATGAATTTCAACTCCCGGAGCGTGCACAAGATTTCCAAACTTCTGACAGGCATGACACTTGCGCACGTGCGTCTTCGCATCGGATTCCATTCTTGGCCAAAAATAGCTGAGGTGGATGATGTGCTCATACAGCTTTCGGCCGCCCTGGTGTTCCAACTCGTGGGCTTTGTGCAAGACTTCATTGGCCTCCTCCTTAGACAAACATCGCAAGGGAACATGGTCCAGGGCCCTTTTGTACAATGTTCCATTCTCCATGAAGTAGCGCTTAGCACTCCTTTTGATCTCCCTTCTGTACTATTTTTCCATGGGCAGCGCGCCTTCTTGCAAGAAGTCAATGTACTTCTGTCGCCAGTCCCTTTCATCTGAGAAGTAACACTCCCGCTCCAGGGTGAACAGTGAGCAATGCTCACAACTATTGAGGATCGCCGTGGCATCCCTTTTCTTATCTGGCCAGTAATAGCCCTGTCTCTGGACCCTTCGGTAGAGGGAGATCTCATTTTCGCCGCAGGTTTTGTCATGGATCTGACGCAACCTCTCCTTCGCCTCCTCGGGATCTATGCAGCACGCTAGCCATCTCTGAGGGCCGCGGTAGTATAGCTGTTTCCCCACCATAGTTAAATGAACAACTTCCGCGATGGGTAAGCTACTTGCTCCGGTTGTTAGTTGTTTTATAATCTTCTCTTGCCATTCCCCTACAATGCGCGCTTCGCTCATTTGCCCAAGAACGGCTGAGTCCGTTCTTTTCACAATTTCAATCGCGATGGCATCTTCATCAATCTCCATCTTCGCGCCGAGAGTTGCGAGTGCGTCGGGGAATCTGTTGTCTGACCTAGGCTTGTGGACAACTTCCACATTTTCAAACCGTTGCATCAGTTTTTGCATTGTGGCCCTGTACGGAGCTATGGCAGGCTCCTTGAGTGTATGAGGGCCTTCTGTTTGTAGTATGACGAGCTTTGAACCCCCCACGACTTTGAGGACCTTTATCCTTTTGGTGATGGCTACCAAGAGCCCTAAGATCAATGCCTCGTATTCTGCCTCGTTATTAGAGCATTGGAACGCCAATTTGTACGCCAGGCACTCGCGCTGACCATTGCTGTTTTGTAAAACTATTCCTGCGCCGCCCGTTCCTCCTCCTACGGCCCCATCGAAGCTTAGCGTCCACATAACACCATCGTCTGTGGCCGCTAATGCTTCGAAACTGTCACCCGGTAGAGCCTCGTCGATTGGTTCGCACTGTCTGCTTGGGAATTGTGCTAGCAATTCAGCCAGAGCTTGACACTTGATGGCACGGGGCGAGCATATCGTGAAAGATGGCTGTCATCGCGCGCTGGTAGGTAGCGCCAGCGTTCTTGAGTCCGAACGGCATGACAGTGTAGTAGAAGTTTCCCAGTGGGGTCCGGAATGCTGTCTTCTCTGCATCCTCTAGAGCCATCTTGATTTGATTGTACCCGCTGAACCCGTCCATGAAGGAGAACAACTGGTGACCGGACGTAGCGTCAACCAATGTGTCAATGTGGGGCAGCGGGAATTCATCCTTGGGGCAGGATTTGTTGAGGTCGCGGAAGTCGACACACACACGTATTTGGCCGTTTTTCTTCTTTACAGGCACAATATTTGCAAGCCAGAGTGGGTATTGGGTTGGCTGGATAAAGCCTGCTTTCCTCAGCTTCTCCATCATCCCCTTTGAAATTTTTCCACTTGGGGAGCTTCACCCCGAGTGGTCTCGAGATTACTGCGCTAGAGGCCTCCTGGAGTTCCGTGAACTACACAGCGTCGGAAAGATGAGCCTCGCATGCCTCGAACGGCCTTTCAGATGCGCCTATGGTAACTTGTTTGCCAGCCCAAATGCCTTTCAAACACTGGTGGTAACTGGACGACACCGCCGCATACAGGTGCATCCAACTCCTCCCCAGGATGATGTGATAATTCGTCTCGGCGTCAATGACATGGAATTTCATTAACGTACCCCAGGGAGTCTTTCCAGTCGCCCTGAAATCCCGTGATTCCGATGAACGACTTGATCATTTTGGCTTCTGTAAGGCCAATCTTCTTCAACGTGGCCAATGGCATAATGTTGATGGATGCTCCGCCATCCAGAAAGGCACGTTTGAGCTCCACGTCATTAATGCGCGCCGTTACGTACAACGGCCTGTTGTGCGAGTATGGGACCCTCTTATCAGTATCTGAGAAGAAAATGGTGTTAGAGTCGGCCCTGATGGTTCTGGGAATGGATCCTCCCTTCGCAGCGCAAGCCTCCTGTCCTTCTTGCGCGATGGCGAGTATTGCCTTTGTCATCTTAAATCGTGCTCGGGTGGAAAACCCCATGCAATCAAAGAACGCTCTGAATTTCGCGCTGTTCTGGAGAATCTTGGCTCCATTTTCTGGATCGGGAGTGGTTACCACTGGGACGTCGTATCCGGCGATCTCATTGATCTCATCATAAAAAGACGTCATGTAGGCTTGCTCATAGTCCTCATCCGCGCGTCCGTACATTCTTTGGTAGCGATAGTCCTCTTCATAGCCATAGACCTCCTCGTAATCATAAGTCTCCTCATAGTCGTACGTTTCCTCATTGGCATACGCCTCTATGTCCCTCATGAAATCGAAGCACTCAGCCATGTTGGTTGTCCCGTGCTCAAGGTAGGGGTTGGTGCGCACGTCTTGAGGCTTGGTCGTGATATGCAGCTCCTTGGCATCCTGCTTCTTTTTGAAGATTCTCCTCAGCGTCCAACATTCGCTCGTTGGGTGCTTGGTATGGCGATGATAGATGCAATACTTCGGGCTTTCTCTATCTGTGTGCGAGGGTGGCGTTTCGATGTCGGGCAATATCAGTTCCCCATCCACTACCCATTCCTTCACGAGCTCTCTCACCTCATTAAGGCTGCACGGGTACTCTGGGGCTGCGGGTGCGTCTTTGAACATTTTCTGTTTCTTCCAAGCTCCGTTCCCATTCCTGTTGCCTCTTCCCCCCGGTGACTTGCGCGAGGGCTGAGTGGAAGTTGCAGCCGAGGCAACAGATTGAGGTTTCTTTCCTTTCCACCCGCTCTGGGTGCCGCGCGAAGTGCGCACGACGGTGTACTATAATTTATACGCGGCTTCCAGTAATGCGGAGAAGGTTTGGATTTTGACATTGACGAGATATGGCTGGAATTCGAGCGCGAGGCCATCGGTACATATTTCTACCAAGTGCTCCTCATCGACAGGTTCGAGGCAATCCACCGCGCGGTCTTGGAAGCGCTTAATGTAGTCAACTATGTCCTCGCTGTGACCCTGCACCTCCTTGACAAGCGATAAGCTTGTGACTCGCTCACGTGTTTGAAAGAATTTGGTGTAAAAGCGATTCACCATTTCTTCCCACGTAATGATGGAGTAAGGTGTAAGATTGACATACCACGTGTATGCATGCGCAGTGAGGGATTTGGAAAATTCGCGCAGGCGAAGGCTGTAATCCCCGGAGTAAGCCCCTAGGGTTTCAGTGAACCGGACGACATGCTCCTGCGCATTGCCCTCTCTGCCATCGAACTTGATAAATTTTGGCGGGGTATACCCGTCGGGGTATGGCATCCGTAGGATAGATAGAGGGTAAGGGGGTTGAACATCAGGGCTAGGTAAGGAGGGAAAAGTGGCTTTGGTTTTCTCTTTCTGAAAAAGAGCTTGAACATCCGCCATGGTCACAGCCTAGTGCAAGCCATTGTCTCTGTTGCCTACCTGTTGGTGGACCGAACCGGTCTCGGTGGCTTGGGCCATTGGAACGACGTGGGCTTGGTTGTTCACGAGGTTCAGGATCTGTGGGCCACCACCACTAGGACCTACACCTTGAGCGCATTGGGCCTAGTTGGCCCCAGGTGCTACTGGTGCATATGGTCCAACCCCAGCATGGATCTGTTGAGCCGCCTGTGTCGGTGGTGCCCTTAGCAGGGCTACTGTAATAACCTCCGTGAGACCTGCAATAGCTGTTAGAAGCTGCATCTGAGTGGCCTGCATTTGAGCGAGGCCTGTCCGCATGGTCTGAAATGGGTTCGGAGGCGGGTTTTCTTGGTTTACACCGCCACCGTCATTCCCAGCTTGACTGGAGGTGGCATCTTCCATAAAAGGAGGGTCGTCAGGAACCAACTCGTTAATATTGGTTGGGTTGCGGGCTGCCATACTTAAAGATTGAAGACCACTTCTCGTGTTTACCATTAACCAAACTACCTCCCCAGCAGAGTCGTCTTGTTGTAGGAAAAGGTTCTGTAATAGATGCGCTGCAGAGGTCAGAATGGTTAATAATCAACAATAGTAAAGGAGAAGAGTGATCAAGGGGAAGGGTGAAGAACAGAGCAGGAGTGTACAAAAGATCGCGCTTAGGCTAGTCTATGGCAGCCCCAAAAATGGTCCAGAGAATGGAATGACCTCACTGGGAAGAATGTTCTCCTTCCAGAATCATTGATTATCCACTTTCTCTCTCTAGAATCCACCCTGGGAATGTGAGGGAATGTCTCATATTTATAGGCAACTTGAGCCAATGATCTGGCACCAGGTCGTCGTCCTATAATATGGGAGCACGTGTCCCCTCCGTACATCCTGACTGCATAGGTGACGCCACCCGCCGCGCGGCTTACTCGGCGCGCTACTCCACCCCTCGCGCAGAGAGCCTCTTGTTCTTTTATAGCCACCAAACCACAAGATCTCCATTTATTCCCGTGTGGGCAAGGTCGTGACCTGTTCGGTTGTGCCTATACGGCAGCCAAGCCTCAGGGGGCCCCTCAGGTCCTGCCTTTAGACCAGAGCCAGTATGATTACTTAGGCTAAAGATAGACTGTCTTCGTGCGTTCTTGCCCATTCATCCAGACTGCGCCAATCACAAGACTCATGGGCTTTTCTCCGTGTATGGATGGCCCATGGTTGCAAAAGAGGTTTCCTCAGTTGGGCCTTCAAGGGCGCGCCACTGGGAGTTACCGCGCGGGGTAGCCCGCGCTGATGGCTCAGAGCGGCAGTACCGCGCGCAAATGCCACTTGTCACACGATGGTGCGTGACATTTGTCATCATCTTATTGGGTGGTCAAACTTGAGATTCCTCCACGTAGGTCAATACGCTGACCCTCCCTACAACTAATTTTTTTGGTCGCCGAAGTAGCTCCACTTCGGAGAGGGAACCGGAGATTTATGCACTAGATTCGAAATTAGGAGTTTTAAACAAGGTATGAAGTTTAGTGACTTGTCACTAGATTCAAAATAGCTTTGTTCCTTGATCTCTTTAGCTTTTATGAAGTTTAGTGAGTTGTCACTAGTTTCAAGAGTTGGCTAGTTGGTATTTTTTTCAATTTTCTGTACAAAATTAGAAACTTAAAAATTAGTGAAATGTCACTAATTTTTTGGGTCGCCGGAAGTGGTCAGTCGAAGGAAGGAGTTTTTTTTTTTTTTTCAATTTCCTGTACGAAATTAGAAGTTTTACAAATTAGTGACATTTCACTAATATTTTTGGCCACCGGAAGTGGTTGGGCAGAGGTGATGTGGTGGTCAGCCAGAGGTGGGAGTTTTGTTTTTTAATTTCCTGTACAAAATTAGAAAATTTAAAAATTAGTGACTTTTTACTAATTTTTTGGTCGCCGGAGGTGGAGTGGTGGTCGGCCGGAGGTAGGCGTTGTTTTTTTGAATTTCCTGTACGAAATTAGAAGTTTTAAAAATTAGTGACATTTCACTAATTTTTTCAATCGCCGGAGGTGGTTGCCGGAGGTGGGGCGGTGGTCGGCCGGCGGTAATAGTTGTTTTTTTGTTTTTAATTTCCTTTACGAAATTAGAACTTTTTTTGGGTCTCCGGAAGTAGTCTGTCAGAGGTGGTGCGAAGGTGGGGTGGTGGTCAACCGGAGGTAGGAGTTATTTTATTTGAATTTCCTGTACAAAATTAAGAACTTTTAAAAATTAGTGACATTTCACTAATTTTTTTGGTCACCGGAAGTGGTCGCCGAAGGTGGGGTAGGGGTTGGCCGGAGGTAGGAGTTGTTTGTTTATTTTTTTTTGAATTTTCTGTATGAAATTATAAGTTTTAAAAATTAGTGACATTTCACTAATTTTTTTGGGTTGCCGGAAGTGGTCGCCGGAGGTGGGTGGGGCAGTGGTTGGCCGGAGGTAAGAGTTATTTTTTCCTTTTTAATTTCCTGTACAAAATTAGAAGTTTTAAAAATTAGTGACATTTCACTAATTTTTTTGGTCGCCGGAGGTGGTGGTCGGCTGGACGTAGGAGTTGTTTTTTTTTTTTTTTGATTTTTCAACTTTTAAAAATTAGTGACATTTCACTAATTTTTTTGGACGCCGAAAGTGGTCGCCAGAAGTGGGGTGGTGGTCACCGGAAGTGGTCACCGGAGGTGGGGTGGTGGTTGGCCGGACGTAGGAGTTTTTTTTTTTTTTCAACTTTTTAAAATTAGTGACATTGAACTAGTTTTGCAGGAGGATATTTTGGTAATCATGCATCACCCTTGTCTTTATGTTTGATTGCAAAAGTTACTTGTCATTCCCTTTAAAAATGTCACATGTTTTGAATTTTGACTAAGTGACCCTACTTTTTATATATTTTCACACTTTTTTAACCTTAACAGGCATATGTTAGTATTTTCCTAAAAAAACCCTTAGAGCACCATGTGACAGCTCCCAGATTGATGGATAATCTCTAATGATACCATGTCCCCTTGAATATCATACTTTTTCTTAGGGATTGGCATTTACTTTTCTTTTTCTTTTTCTTTTTCTTTTTAATTTCAAGAAGTAGAAGAATAAAAGTATTTGAATTACATCAAAATGAAAATCAGTCCACAATCGTAATAAATGGAACCCAACTAATAGTCCTATTAAGGTGGGAATAATACCAATAAATACAAGGGAATGACACCCACACTAACACTCACATCCAAGTGTGAAAAATTCGAACTCTTTGACTTTCTAATGAGATGCAGAAGTCTTATCCAATTTAACGAGCCCCGGTTGTTTCATGATATCCACTTTTTCTAAGTGTATTGTAAGAGAAGAACTTGCGTGGTACTCAGTATGCCTCTCGGCTATTTAAAAGTGTGTAGGACGGTTCAAATTTTAAAGAGAGAAAGAGGAGAGAGAGAGAGAGAGAGAGAGAGAGAGGGACGGTTTGGAAGAAATCCAAACCGTCTAAATCACTTTTGGACGGCCGAAATGCAGTCTGAGTACTGCTACCCAAAATTTTCTTGTATTGTATGATTTCCTTTCAACCCGTCTAAAGGTACTGATTGGCATGTGGGGCCCACTCCGTGTCTCACACAGATGATCCGAGTAGTTTAATAATTTTAAAAAAAATCGAGTGGGCTTGTGTAAAATCATCTCAATACAATACGTGTAGATGCTAATCTTCCATTTTGGATCGAGCATCTTTACATATCAGACTGAGCTGATTTTTCATGAGCCCACTTGGTTTTTTTTTTTTTTTAATTATTGAACGGATTGGATCATCCATGCAGGACTCATGGTGGATCCCGCGCTCCCGTCGATTCATGGTCAGTACTTATTTGATCGGAACCCTTCGTTTAACCGATTTCCTTCTCTAAGCAGCCACATAGAGCCCTTGTTCCCAATGAAACTTTGACATCGTATGCTGAACAATGGAACTTCAGCTCCACTATATACCCAGAAAATACACTCAGAATTTGAAAATTAATGGCCCAAATTTACTTGGCTTGCCTAGATTCACTTGGAGTGAAGCTGGACCATTAATTTTCATATTCTATGTGTTCTTTCTGGGCACTTAGACTTTCTAATGAAACTTTGACATCGTATGTTAAACTCAGGCAAACCTTTTTCTGTTTTTTTGGCTGAGTAACTCAGACAACCAAAAATAACAGATTCTAATTTTGACCATCAATCACAAGACAAGGATCCTCCAAAACTGAGAAATTATTGAATGATATTGGAGTATCAGTGTGCCAGCATTCTTTTTTACTTCAACTTCATGTCGGGTTGATACATTAATGCATGAATCTGAATCCTGCCCCCATGATGCACGCCAATATTTTTATCATTCTAGAAATATAGAAATTTTAGTTTATTATTTTAAAATTAATATTATGTCACGAAACTAGTATATTTGATTCTAATATCTTGCAAGGAATCTTTTTTTTTTTTTTTTTCCTTTTCTCAAGCTTGGAACTGGTGTTGTATCTATGGAGTGAAAATAAAACTTGGATTTGATTGGGTGGTTTGGCCAGTGGATTTTGTAAGAAATAAATGGAATGGGTTGATAATGATGTGTTCTGTGGG
>JAXBDA010004669.1:0-27805 GCA_036023075.1 Gaultheria prostrata
ATCTTAGCTACCATAGTGATCACGCTTTTATAGAATTAATCTCAGTTTTAAGGAGCTTTTTATCACGGTTAAAAACTGTGATAGAAAAAGTGAGACTTTTGGTTACACCTTGATAGACCACGGTTTTACAAGTGAGATTAAAAGTGAAAGATCACACCAAATAACTGAGATCTTTATCCATTTTTCTAGTAGTGAAGAGACTTCTCATTACTCCCACCTATCAATGAATGGTTTTATCAAAGTTTAAACGTCTAAATGAGCAGTATTTAATAAAAACCATATTGGGTTCTTAACAGTCCCTAAACTTTAAACGACTACATGAGCAGCATTCAAAGTCAGATATGGTCGGAAAAATCCTAAATTTTCAGCTTGGAGAGAGGGATGTGGGCTACTGTATCACGGGATCCGTGTGCAATCTTCGCCGAGCCGCCAAATCTACTGTTTTTCTGTTTGTTTTTTTCAAAAAAGTGAACGCAGAGAGAGAGAGAGAGAGAGAGAGAGAGAGTGGTCGATTGAGGTGGGAAAGAAAAATAGATTGAGTGAGATGGAGAGAGGAGTGAAACAGAGTGCACCTTTAATGTTTTAATCTCAGTCATCCATTTCAATGGAAAATGTGCTAAAGTTTGTGTTACCGGCCCCCACAAAGATATACATACACACATTTCTTTGTAATTATACAATTCAAATATTCCCTCTAAAATTCCATCGCATTGTGTAAACCCTCTTAAAGTGCTTAAGTAATTATGATTAGACGCATACGTAAACTACTAAGGGCAGAGGAAATTAAGAAGAGGGAGCATGCCTCATTAGCAAAACACCCAATGTGACCGCCTACCCTTTCATTCCCAATTCCTGATTTTTAATCCTCGATCAGTACTCATTTTGATCAGGGGAAGATATTATTGACAATGTAAGTACCAAACAATGTATAATAAATCAGTTGTATGATCTCAATAGAATGGTCAGAATCAAATCTAATACGATAGACAGTCTTAATGTACTGGAAAACACGAAACCGGAAGTTTCTCAACGTGTCCACTTTCATGCCAATATAGTCAAAATGATCCGGGGGAACATCACATATTTTCTCAAAAACTTTACCAGGTACGTGCAACAGCCGAAACGATAGCTCATCCCCTTCTTCCCATACGATACCAAGCATACCAAACAAGCAACACATTGGATCCCACGGGAGCTTGCGCATCATCTCAGGAAATGCGACTCCAATATGATCAACATCGACACAATACTTAACAAACCACCAAGAGTAGTCTCTCTCCATCTCAAAAACATTAGATTGGATCCTTGCACCATAAATCTCAACAAGATGCAAACGGCCACAAGACTCCCCGTAGTACCTAAACAGCCACTTGACTCCCTTCGCCCGGAGGAATCGAAGGCATTGCCAAGATTTCAAGACGCTCATCCACGATGTTGAAATAAAAAAAAAATAAAAAAGAGGTACTACACAAAAACGTGAATACACACAGGATTGGGTACAGAGAAACTTGAGGTAAGAAAACCGACAAGTGTGATTTGCAATCTAATACTACCCGCATGTGTTCAACTACCAATTTTTATGTACTGAAAATAAGATGACTATACTATAAAGCAACACAAAGACTACAATGAGAATACAAGAAGAAGAAAATATAAAGACCATAACCAAATGGTTACAATGAACAGCAAAAATTAATGTCAAACACGAGAGAGAGATTCGATGTAAGGATAGCAATTACACCAGTAATATGTAAGCTTATCATGTACCCCTCCCTCGTCATTAAACCCCTCTGGAGCCGCCACATCGCAAATCTCCTTCAAATCCCCTTCTCCAAAACTATAGCGCAAGATTTTATCTGGTACGTAAAGCACCATAAATGAATCCTCGTTTCTTTCCATCTGTACCACACAAAGTACACTAATTGAACAACACCCCTATGGGTCCTTGCGAAATCTAGCAACATCAAGATCCTCAACCCGGTATTTCACAATCCACCTTGAGTAATCTCTCGCCATCTCATAAACATCAACCCGGTATATTGGACCACCGTAGTACTCGATGAGATGTAAGTGGCCCCCTGATTCCCCATAATGCCTGCGATTATTATTTCTGCACCACCGAACGGGAAGCACGGGAATAATTCCCATCCGCTCTTCATCGATGTTGTAATATGAGTCACTCCCAAAACGGTTGAACCAATGAATCGCACCATTCCAATACACCGATGAGTCGTACATATTGATGGCTACTGCGAACGGCACACCAGAGGCCTTCCATGCTCCGGTCTCGGATGAGTATGTCATAATACGATGGCAAGGCCTTGCTGGCTGTGTTGAATCCAAACGAAAGTAACCAACGCAAACGATTTTGTAGTGAGGGGATTTCAATGGATCGAAAGCAAGGGTTAGGCCTATGAGTTTGGACATATGGCTTGTGGGGACGATATTGAATTTTTTGGTTGTGGGATTGAGGACAACGAGGTCAAGTTCATGGTTATTTTGGTCGATGTAGAAACAACATAATAGTAATCCATTGCAGGAACTTATGATTCGTATATTACCTAATAAACCATAAACCAGGGAAGAAAGTGAGATCTGTGGAGTGGGGGCGGGGTTTGTGAGTTTGGGTTGTGGTTACTTTCGATTTGGATTATTTGTATGAGACTTCGAAGTGGACCCCACCGACACATTTGTGCACAATTTGTACACTAGGAGAGTGTTTCCCAAAATGGGAAAGATAGAGAAAATGGGCTGATTTGAAGAGGGTCCCACTGTTTGAAATTGGGGACTAGGTTTTTGGAAACCCATCCAAACAAGGTGATAGTTGTGCACAGCTGTTGCAGAGCTGCCTGATAAGCCCCAAATGTTGTATATATCCGGCTTTATCTCTGTCGTTAAGATCACACACACGTGCATTTTGTGCCTTTAAATGATTGATTTAGCGCGAGTAGTGTTTTTGATGAGTTTCAGAAAATCGGAGCTAAAATGGCGTGTTCAAAGCTCCAAATAATCGCCGCTTGTATGCGGAAGTATCCAAGGTCCCTCAATGCCGTGGAGAACAATCAACGAAGCTTAGAAGTCGATTCAATGAGCTTTGGAAGGTGCAAGGAAGACCCGGAACAAAGGAACAAGAAATCTGGAGCTATGAGCCTCGAAGAAATTCGACACACTGATAGGAAAAGGATCATTTTTCTCAAGATACAAAGGCCAAGAAGATGAGGTTAGTTGGGTTTGAAAGTAGACTCATAGTGCTTTCCAACGGTTCAAGAATCGCCGCATTTCGAGTTCGGACGAAGCCAGGGCGTGCCCCCGCGAAGTCGGGTCAAAAATCTGCCTGAAAAAGCAAATTCGATCGATCCATAGTCAGAGTTGGATCGATCCAACCTTGCAAAAAAGCTAAACAGAGGACTTTGGATCGATCCAATTCTGCTAGTGGATCGATCCAACTTATGGACGTGGAGATTTCAAGCTACTTGGATCGAT
Organism: Gaultheria prostrata; assembly: GCA_036023075.1. NCBI lineage: Eukaryota > Viridiplantae > Streptophyta > Magnoliopsida > Ericales > Ericaceae > Gaultheria > Gaultheria prostrata. The sequence goes on from JAXBDA010004669.1 coordinate 3,484, forward strand.
CCACTCTTGCATGTGGATCTATCCAACTGACCCAGTAAGCCTTTTTGAGCAACTTTATTACTTTCCACTTATGGAAACTTTTACTTTTAGTTGCTTTTAGGATATTTTTGTGAGAGAGAAAGGGTGTTTGTATATATCTCTCATTCCCTCTATCTCTCTCCTCTTTACCTACCTAGCCTTAGTTAAACTTTAATTTTTTTCTTCCATTGTTGTGTTCTTCAAGCTTTCCAAGTTATTTCTTTCAAAAACTCAAGTAAGTAGTTGTTGTATTTCATTTCTTAGTTCATTAAGAGTTCTTGTAATCTTAAGACCTTCTATAAAATCTAGTTTATTTCAAAGTTTGTTGGTTAAATCTTGTTCTTAATTTTCTAGCTTCTCTCCTTTAAAAACTCAAGTTTGAATTTGTTGTTTGTGATTTCTCCAAAGATTAATGTGGTAGGCAAACTTAGGTTCAACATTATAATCAAGTTTATTTACAAGTTTAGCATGCATTTTATTTCCTTCAAATTTCTAATTAAGGTTAGTTTAATCATGATTAGTGAGTAGTCGTTTAGCCTTGGTCATGGGGTGATTAACACCCCATGACTCCGGTTGATTCACTCTCCTCGCCATGTTGTACACATTGTTTGTTTAGCAAAGATTTAAGATTAATTTTACGTACCAAAGACCGGGTTTGTTAATCTCTTTGATCATACGTAGTCAAGGGTTTATCCACTTGGCACGTGTGATGCTTAGGGCGATGTCAACTCGGCTGTTTGCCAAATTAATCGAAAATTTCTAGGCTTTGCTAAACACCATTTCTAGTTAAATGAGTTTAAGTATCAAATCTTCCGCTCGGAGAGGAGAATGAATCGGCTCAAGTCATGGGCGTTGAAATCCCCTAGACCTTGCCTTAGTTTAATTTAGTCTTTTAAATCAAATTCCAAGTCATTCTCGAAGTCAAGAGAATTCCCACCAAACAAATCACAAAACTCAAGTTTGCCGCTTTAAGGCTAAAAACCCTCACGCGCAAGACAAGTTTCACGCTCGGTACGTTCGGTCCCTGTGGATTCGACCCGGTACTTCCGGTTACTATGCTACCACCGACTTTAGCCCTACGCTTCGGGCAAGCCTACTAAATAAACAAAGTTGGGTGCAAAGCACTGCCTTTAAAGTTCCGAGGCCGAAATCAAATTCATAAATTGGTCTATATGTAGGCAAATAATAAAGTCAAAATTATTCTTGTTAATACCAAAACTCAAACACATAAAAGACTTGTATCATATGCAAAGTACAAATGTTTATCATCAATAACCATTATATTTTCTAAAATTCATCACCATAAAAAAATAAAAATAAAAAATAAAAAAACCTAAAATTTGTGCCAAAATTATAAAAAGTTTACTTGATACTATTTCAATTATGTCATCTTGTTTTTTGCCCTGAATCTTGTAATGGGCTTATTTAAACCTAGTTGGACTCTATATATATACATGGGGAGGTGACAGGCCGGCCCCTTTTTGTCAAGAGCTTCCTGCCCAAGCCCACCCCATGTCACCCACATCCCGCTTGGGTCCTTTTTCACACGCCAATGAGAAATTTTCCCTGCACATATCAGTATGCTCTCTCTCTTTCCCACTTTTTCAGCAAATAAATGTTTTGTCATCACATCACCCATCACCTGAGCATTGACTATGAGAGGGTGGCGTGTAACTCTCTCTCTCTCCCCCCATTTTCTATTTTAAATTTAAAATAAAATAACTTTTATTCTACACATTCATTTTTATAAAAATTACATATTTGAAATCTACTCGATGGGGTCTTTCAAACAAGATGCATTGTGATATGAAATTATGTACATGTGAAAAAAATTATTTTATATCCATTAATATGAAACAAATAAGGAACAATAACAACCGATAAACCACAAAAAATAGATAAGCCATAATAACAAAAAGATAAAGATAAACCAGACTTGCTAAAAACTAAACCGCAGAAACCAACATATAAGGCACAATAAAGAACAGATAAACCAAAAAAATAACATTTAAGCCACAATAACCAACAAATAAACCAATAAAATAACATATAATCCACAATAACTGAACAGATAAACTATTTTTTCCAATATACATAAATAAAACCAACATATAAGGCATAATGATAAACAAATAAAGAATATCTGTCAAAAAGACTTTCTACATTGAACAGATAAAAAATATTTGTAAAAAATATCTGTCAAAAATATTATTTTTTTATCTATGTTGAACAGATAAAAATATTTGTCAAAAATAACTCTCTGCATTGAACAGATAAAAAATATCTGTCAAAAAATTCTAATTTGACAGAGTAATTTTATATTCAATACACAAAAATGTACAATTCACACTCTAAGAAATTTTTTTGTGTGCGCATAATTTCATATTCAATATGGGTCTTATTTCATAGATGTCATCGAGTAGGTTCTAAAAAAAAAAAATTCAAAATCGGATATAGAAATTAAAAGTTATAAAAGATTTAAAATTTTAAATATAAAAAGGAGAGAGAGAGAGAGAGAGAGAGAGAGAGAGAGGTGTGTGTGTGTGTGTGTGTGTGTGTGTGAGAGAGAGAGAGAGAGACTATTAATGTGTTCTGATGTATCAGGACAAAAGTCATGTGCTTGGATAAGAAATTTAATGCATCATGCGTGTAGAACGAGAGAAAGAAGATAGATAGAGAGAGGGAGAGGGAGAGAGAGAAAAGAGAGTGAGTCAAGCGTGTGTCAGTGTAAAACAAATCTCACGCGCGCAGGACTTAATAAGGAGTGAAAGACAAAATTGGGTTTGGACGGAAGCTCCCACAAAAAGTGAGGGCGGCTTGGAATTTCCCCTATATACATGCCTAAAGGCCTAGTATACTTGGGAGCCCCTAATTTTGGACTTTTTTGGGGCCAAAAACCCAGGCTTTCTGGGCTTTGCCCCAAAGCCGGTACTAGGCTGTGGGGTCCATTGATAAGCCCAAATTATTGACATATAGCATATGTTATTAATTCTTAAACATGCTAATTGATTAAAATTATTATATTTTCGGTCACTTACATTGAGTTATTAATTTACAGGAAAATGATGATAGTAACTTATATTTTGGGTGTTGAATTTAAGAAATGCAAAATCTGTGATCGCATAATTGTAATTGGTGGATCCAGCATGATGGAAGTTAATGAAAATTCATCGCATCCAAATCCTATATAACATGGAGACAAATTGATTCGCTCACCTTTTTAAGGGTTACACGTCCATAAATAGGTGGCTCAAGAAATAAATGCTTGTTAATTGGTTGGCAAATAATAGAAATATGTCCTTGCCTTAGAGCAAGGGATTTTGTTTGTGGCTCCATTAAGTGGTGGAACTTGATTGGCCATTTGAGAGATTGAGTTTGACTTTACATTAAGAAGCAAGAATTAAACGCCAGATCTGTACCAAATGAGAAATTATCCTTTAATTCTCGACAGCATCTATAAAGAAGCTAGACTTCGGCGGGAATATCACGCAATCAGAAGTCTATCATTGGATCATTGCGGCTGCGGCGAAACATGGCCCGGTACACAAGAAGAAACCTCACGTTTAATAGTAAGTATTTACATTCTCTTTATTTATATTCCGCATGGTAGGTTTAATCGATTAACCGTTTTTATCTCATTATAATTAAGTTAGTAATTTTGGATATGGATTCAATCATGTTTTTTTTTATAATTTGGGATTGCTAATGTTATGTAGCTTTCAATTTCAAGTACTGGATAAATTTTATAATTTGTTTGCGAACGGATACATATGATTTTTTGGTTTTGAATACTATGACAAGGAAGAGCGTACATAAACTGTTTTTCTAAAAGGTCTTAACGATGACATTTTTCACGGTAATAGAGTTTAGCCACCAAATTACCGTGAAGAAGAGTAGGAACATAGATGAGAGTTTGTTAACAATTATTATGAGTACATGATCAGTGTGAATTCTAAAATCTTACTAATTGTGTTAGAGCCATTGATTACCAAAATCAAAGGCTCGAATATTGCACTATAGAATTATAGTGTGGCTAATTAACGTGATGGTCAACTCTACCTTTTTTTTTTATTAAACATATTAAGCTGTATTTTCCTTCTAAAAAACAATGGATTAGCCGGCCCGTCATTGAGTATTGGGTCTATTGACTAAACAAATGCACGGTAGCTTCTAGAATTTTTCCAAGCTTAAATTCCATAGACACCTTCTCATCTATTCTAATTTTTCATAGAGACCCTCTCATCTATTCTACTTTTCCATAGAGACCCCTTAACCTTTAAAACGTCCATACACACCCTCTAATCTTTTATTGTTTCCCATCTTCACCCTTTCTGTTAAATTACGATTATTGAGTAATTTGCGTGCCAACCTGGTTTGGGTTTCTTTTTACTCTAGATGACATCATTTGTGCTCTTTTTCCCCTTTAGTCTTTTAATTATTATTCAGAGTATTAAAATATCTTTTGCATCGTTGTTCAAATAAAATAAGACTGAATGAGGGCTTTGGACCATATGGTTCGTAGTGGAAAATGGAAGAAAGATGAAAGGGGCTTACCCACATAGTACACAAAATCTTGATGGTAACCCAACTAATACCAATATTCCGCATATCATTATTATTATTATTATTATTATTATTTTGAACGGCAAAGAGATTTATTAATCTTCGAAAAAAAACAAAGATTAAAAGGGAAGCAAAGGGGAGAACAACAAGCTAGGAGGAAACAAAGCCTCACTAGATCCTCTAAGACAACCCAGACGTAAGCAAGATGCCAACCAACAAAAACAAAAACAAAAACAAAAACATAAATATCTCCTGAGATAGCAGAATACATAAAGATAGATAACAAAGGAAATTAAAGAGTAACCAAAATACTCAGCCTGAATATGAAGATCTCCCCATATCACTAATTGATGCCATTAGGAAGATAGCCTTGGGTCTTTATTTTTAAACGGGTGCTTTTTAAACCGCTAAAGTTGTTTGTATCTATATATTTCAATATAGCATTATAGATTATAAGAGGATGTACAACATCTAGCTATATAAACATAGTTACAAAACATATAAATAAATAAAAGTCAAACAAATTAAAAGCAATTATCGTCAAACACCAAAGAGTGACTCAACATACTGGAAAGAACTAAAGGAGGAATAGCTCAATGGACTCTCAATTGATCCCCCACTGTGAAACCTCGGTGGAATTGCCACATCACATATCTCCTTCAAAGTCCGATCTCCAAAAATATAGCGCAAGAGTTTACCAGGTACATGCAGCACAAGAAACGACTCATCATCTCTTTCCATCCCTACAACACAGAGTATACTAACGGGACAAAACCGGGCATCCCTCGGAATTCCAACCGCACCAAGATCAAAGCAGAATTTCAAAAACCACCTAGAGTAATCTCTCTCCATCTCATAAACGTGGACATGATGCATTCGATCGTACATCTCGACAAGATGCAAGTGGCCCCGGGATTCCACGTAATGCCTAAACTCCCGTTGTACCAATCATTATGCTCTAGGATCGGCGGCAGTGGAATAATTCCTAACCTCTCTTCATCCACATTGTAATACACCGATTGTCCAATCCCCGAGCTGTTGAACCAGTTAACTGCACCATTCCAATACACTCCAGTGTCATACTGATTTTTGTATTTTGCTACAAACGCCGGCACACTAGAAGCCTTCCATGAGCCTGTCTCGGATGAGTACATCATGATACAATGGTAGGGTCCAGCTTGAAAAGTTGGAACAAAACCAATGTAACGAAGGCAAACAACTTTGTAGTGAGGAGATTTTAATGGATCAAAAACTAGGGTTAGGCATATGAGGTCGGAGATATGGCATTTGGGGAGGATCTTGAATTTTTTGGTGGTTGGATTGAGGATGCAATAGTTGGGTTTAGGGTTATTGTCATGTTGGTGGCCAAAACAACATAATAGTAATCCGTGACAGGAATTTATGATTCGTATATGAGCCGGTAAGCCCGGAAAGAAGGAGAGATCTTTGAATCGGGGGTTGGGGTCATGGATTGGGGTTTCGATAGTGTTGATAAGAGGGATAAAATTGAGTTCAGGAAAAGGGTTGGTACTGTTAGGGTGCAGGAATAGGCCGGAGACAATTGTGGAGTCAAAATTGCAGTGGAGAGCGAAGAAATGGCTAGTGATGGTAGAGAGCCAGTGTTTGGACACGGCTTTGAAAATCCAGAGAGATCTTATGGGTAGGAAACTTAGGATTTCGATCAAGAGGTCAGAATTGGCAGCAACTTTTTCAGCAGCAGAAGAAGATGACGATGAATACTCAGCCATGGAGATTTGTGACACTTCTCCTGTTTCAAGTCATCCTGAATATAGGAAGAGAGAGGATTATATGGTATTGATAGACATGGGTATCAAGTAACATAGTAGTCAACTTTCTATAAATTGTAATATCATATGACTAGCAAATCTTATTCAAACGATTGACCGATAATAATGTAAAACTTTCTTACGCAATCAACGCCAAAATTGGTTACTCTGAATTGAAGATATTACCCGAGGAATCAAGCAAACACAAAAATCAAATTAACATAAAATATCTGGTCAATTGAAAGAGTTTGAAACTGTCTATCACTAAAGACATAGTCGAACAAACCATTCACCAAAACTGTCTATCACTGAAGACATAGTTAAATAAACCATTCACAAGGGATTCAGAATCTGTCCACATTTCATCTCTCAGTGTCGTATGGATCTTTCAACCACAAGTGGACACCTTATTAATGAGGTAATCCAACGGCCAGAAGGTGACTACAATACCTAGCTCCGAAAAATGGTCGTACAATTGTCCCTATACAATCTCTTTCAGTTTAACAGCAAGCTAACACCGACCTTTCTTCTGCTTTTTTCTTTTTTTCTGAACTGACCAACCTTTCTTCTCTCTCTCTCTCTCTCTCCCTCTCTGATCTTGGAAGTAAACTAACAACCAAACTGTCAAAAACAGACAGCCACGGCAACCACAACCACACTCAAACGAGCACGCACTAACTTTGCTGCTAATGTTAATTCCCAAAAAAATTGGACCACACGTCCATCACACAATTCTGTTTTCCCGAAACATTCCCAAGATTTCCTTGTTGATGAGGTGTCTCTCCAGTCTCCATTGTTAAAATCTCCATACGGAATCCAGAGGGAGAACGTTGATAGAGGATCCGGATTGTGCCTATTGGATACAACTCATTACTATCAACATGAATATAAAGGTAATTGATTAGCCTATCTACTCGTGCCTAAAAATTTAAAAAGTGAGGACCGAATATACATTCAATTGATCCAAATTTATTACTTTATGTTTTTTTCTGTTTTGAATTACAAATATTTTTCAGTGTGTTCCCAATCCGAAGCTTAAGTGTATAATTCCACATAGTTTCTAGCCTCTTTTGTAAGCCCTAGTGTAAATTAATCAGGTTCTTTGGCTTTTCAGTATCAAAGGCTATTGGTAAGACTAAAGGCTCGTTTGGTTAACTTGCTTATTGGAAAATATGAAGAAAAAAAAGTAAAACGCATGTTTGACATTTCATTTATTATTTGCTTCTTTCCTTTACTTAGCCATCGGGTAAGCAAATAAGGACCCGTTTGGTTATCATTGATTATTTGTTCTTTTGTAACCGTGGTCAAATAAACTCTCTTTGTTTTTTGGGAAAAACAAAGCCTTAAGGCTGGCTTCTTCTGCACACATACGAAATGCATGCATATATATAGATGCATCTAGTCAGCCAAGTTGTTTGTATCTATATATTTTAATATAGCATAATAGATTATTATGAGGATTTATAATATCTAGCTATATTAACATACTTACAAAATAAATAAATAAATTAAAGTAATTACCATCAAACACCAAAGAGTGACTCAATGTACTGGAAAGAACTAAACCAGGAATATCTCAATCGACTCTCAATTGATCCGCCACTGTGATATCTCAATCGACTCTCAATTGATCCCCCACTGTGAAACCTCGACGGAATCGCCACATCACATATCTTCTTCAAAGTCCCATCACCAAAAATATAGCGCAAGAGTTTACCAGGTACATGCAGCACAAGAAACGACTCATCATCGCTTTCCATCCGTACAACACGGACCATACTAACGGGACAAAACCGGGTGTCCCTCGGAATTCCAACCGCATCAAGATCAAAGCAGAATTTCAAATACCACCCGGAGTAATCTCTCTCCAGCTCATAAACATCAACCCGATGCATTCGATCGTACATCTCAACGACATGTAAGTGACCCCTGGTTTCCCCGTAATGCCTAAACTCCCGATTATTCCAATCATTACCTTCTGGGATCGGCGGCAGTGGAATAATTCCCAACCTCTCTTCATCCATATTGTAATACACCGAATCTCCAATCCCCGAGCTGTTGAACCAGTTAACTGCACCATTCCAATACACTCCAGTGTCATACTGCTTTTTGTATTTTGCTGCAAACACCGGCACACCAGAAGCCTTCCATGAGCCTGTCTCGGATGAGTACACCATGATACGATGGTAGGGTCCCGCTTGAAAAGTTGGAACAAAATCAATGTAACGAAGGCAAACAACTTTGTAGTGAGGAGATTTTAACGGATCAAAAGCTAGGGTTAGGCATATGAGGTCGTAGTTATGGCATTTGGGGAGGATCTTGAATTTTTTGGTTGTTGGATTGAGGATCAAATAGTTGGGTTTAGGGTTATTGTCATGGTGGTGGCCATAACAACATAATAGTAATCCGTGACAGGAATTTATGATTCGTATATGAGCCGGTAAACCCGGAAAGAAGGAGAGATCTTTGAATTGGGAGTAGGGGTCGTGGATTGGGGTGTTGATAGTGTTAATAAGAGGGATGAAATTGAGTTCGGGAAAGAGGTTGGCACTGTAGGGCCAGTAGGGGTGCAGGAATAGACCGGAGACGATTGTGGAGTCAAGATTGCGGTGGAGATCGAAGAAATGGGTAGTGATGGTAGAGAGCCATTGTTTGGACACAGATTTGAAAATCCAAAGAGATCTTATGGGCAGGAAACTCAGGATTTCGATCAAGAGGTCAGAATTGGCAGCAACTTCTTCAGCAGCAGATGAAGATGATGATGAATACTCAGCCATGGAGGAGGTGTGTGATACTTAACCCTGTTTCAAGTCATCCTGAATATAGGAAGCGAGAGGATTATATGGTATTGATAGTTGGGGGGTATCAAGTAAGATAGTAGTCAATTGAAAAAGTTTGAAACTGCTATTGAAAATCACACAGCATTCAACAAAAGTGTCCATCACTAAAGACATCATTGTCAAACAAACCATTCACAAGGGATTCAGATCATCTGTCCATATTTCCTCTCTCGATGTCGTATGGATCTTTTAACCCCAAGTGGACACCATATTAATTCGGTAATCCAAAGGCCAGAACGTGACCACAATACCTAACTCGGGAAAAATGGTCGTACAATTGTCGCTATACAACGTCTTTCAGTTTAACAGCAGCCTAACAGCGACCTTTCTTCTGCTGTTTTTTTTTTTTTTCTTTCCTTTTTCCAGAAAACAGATCACAATTCTTGACCGTGCCCCTTGAAGATAAAATTGCACCACTTGGTAGTAGATATAATAGCTTGCTCTTCACCTTCGTACAATCGTACTCATGGCAAGTTTAAAATAACTTTAGAGCGAACCATCGAGGTTAAAAACATATATAACCTACATTGATCTAATTGTAATAGTCCACATGATCATCAAAAATCCTACTGAAAGTCATTTATAGGGAAAGATTGTACTGTGTATCACAAGTTCTTACGAAGAAACTAATTCAAAGAGTAAATTAAATATTTTGAGCCATTTTAGGAAATCAAGCCAATTAATTTCTCGCTCACATCAGTTTCTGTCCGGACGGTCGTCCGTGATAAAAATGTAAAAAGTGAGGACAGAATACATTCTATTGATCCAAATTTATTACTTAATGTTTTTTTTTTTTTTGAATTACAATATTTTCTGTGTGTTCCCAAGCAGAGGCTTAAATGTATATGTATAATTCGACATATTTTCTAACCTTTTTATAAGCACTGGTGTAAATTAATCAGGTTCTTTGGCTTTTCAGTATCATAGGCTATTTGTAAGACTAAAGGCTCATTTGGTTAACTTGGTTATTTGAAAATAAGAATATATATAAAGCGCATATTTGACATTTCATTTATTATTTGCTTCTTTCCTTTACTTATATAGCCATCGGGTTAAGCAAATAAGGACCCGTTTGGTTATCATTGATTATTTGCATTTTTGTAACCACGGTCAAATGAACTTAGTTTTTTGGGGGTAAAACAAGAAGGCCAGGATAACTAAGGATACCAAGTACCTGATGTGTGCTATAATTCTCCTATTTTTCCATTATATGGTATCAGAGCCCATAGTAAAAGATTCTGAACCTGTGGTAAGATGTATGCTTCCGCTATGACGAGGGCAAGAAGGGCCAATAATGGAGACGAAGGCCAGAGGGACCGAGACGGAGTTGAACGGCCAGATGGGCCGAGCAAAGACGATGGCCAGACAGGCCAAGAAGCAAGACGTGGGCCAGACGGGCCAAGAATCTAGTGATGATCCAGACAAAATTTTATGAAGAGCCAGAAGGGCTGATTTTTTTCAAAGTGAACCAAAATCACTTTTGAGAGTTGAAGAAGATACATCTTGACGAGACGAGTTCATTGGTGCAGACGGCGCCAAAATCGGAGTTGAAACGAGCTCCCAAGAGCTATTTGAATAGTGGTGGTACTCTGTTTTTTTCAGAGGCAAAGCACGAAGAAGGCGTCCAAAAGAAGGAAGAAGAACGAAGAAAAGAAGAAGAGAGAGACGTGATGGACTGATGGAGAGTAAAGTCTATTGAATGATTACAGGTGGTGCCATTCTTTAAAAAATTGAAAGGAAAAAGTTGTCTGGTGAATGATTGAATTCTAAGCGAAAATTACACTCCACCCCCTTCTCATTTAAGGGATTGAGTCAAAGCCCAAATATTTTAAAGGTCTCACTTTGATCCCCAGCAGAAGTGACTAATGTTGAGGAGAGACTAAGAAGAGCAAGCGGGGACGTTCCAAAGAGGAATAGAACATGAACGAGGACGAGAACGTGGTAGAGGCTTTGATATGAGACAAATAAAGATGAGATTTTTGGCTACTTATACGCCAAAAGTGACGAGAAGTTGATGGAGCAGACGAGACTGGACGGAGCAGATGGGACAAGACAGAGCAAAATTGGACGTGAGTTTGCCGATATTAGACGCAAGATTTGGGCACTACATGCCTAAAATTAAATATGACGACAGACGAGACGGCAAAAGGACAGACAAGACGCGATCAGGATGGACAGATGTGAAGAAGACAGATGAGACGAGACATGACGTAAGAATTGACGAGATGTGATTGATTAGACGAGAAGCACCAAACCAGACGTGTTTGTGGCAGAATGTTAACATGAGACATGTTACCATTATGAGAGGGAGACGAGGCAGTGAGCCCACTAGGCTCAAGAAGACGTGACGCGACGGGAGACGGGACGTGATGTGAGACATGACGTGAAGAAGAGGATTGACCAGCCAAAGCCATTCAAGTTATGTTCAGACCTAAGTTTGACATGTAGAACAAAGAGCGATGCACTCCTTGTGTGAAGAGATCAACCAACAAAGTGGTTGAAGAGGCTCGAGGAAAAGGAGCCAAGATGAACAACGGGCGGTTGTTCCTAGACACGAAAGGAATGACAATAGACGGTTGTCCAGCGAGATATGACGATGAGAGACTGATGTGTTGACAAGAGGGAATCAAGCTTAAGGGGGGATGTTGAAAAGTAAGCTTGATTAAGAATGAAAAACATGTTGAATACTGTTGTTTAGAGGCTGGGAAGATTTTGGTTGGAAATGCAAGTGGGAGATTTTGGATAACTATGTGCAAGAAGTCAAAGAAGTAAGCTACACGCTTTTGGTTTATATTTTAGCTCTAGTTTTCTATATAAGGTCTTGTATGAGTGTAGTAAAAAGTGTGGGAAAAAGAGAAAAGAAGAGAAAGCAGAGAGTGAGAGAAGAGACGTGGTGCCCCTTTGGTGCTTCCCCCACCACAAGTGGGAGGAAAAATATCTAGTGTGTATGAGAGCATAAGTGCTATGTATTTTGATACAGATTAATACAAAGAGTAGTGTTTGAATGTGTGCTACATTATTCTTATTTTCCCAACACCTACAACTATATCCATCCACACAAACATACAAATGAAAGAAGGATCAAACTCATCAGCATATCAAGGTCTTCAACCAGCTGACAATGAGTAACCAAAAGTATAGTACTCAGCAAATTACATATATTTCCCCAAAAATTGAATATTCTATCATTCTGATAAAAGTTCTTCCACATGACACAGCACTTATATTTCACCAAAAATTGAATATTGTCATTCAAACTGATATCGGGATCTATGCTAAGGTAAATGTACATGCTAACGAGAGGCAAGTAGATTCCCTATGGACATACCTTGACATAGCGTGCCTATAAATGCAGAAGATTTCATTACGCATTACCTCAATGCTTCTTGTTTCTTTCTTTTTTTTTGCTTTCAAGTTCAAGATGTGTTTCCTTACGAGGAAAAAGGAGGGATTTCCATGTTTATACCCAAAAAATTCACAAGCAAAAAAACAATTGTTATTTATAGAATTGTCTTTTGGAGTTTGGCATAAGTTGCTTAAAAAGTGCCAAAGGAGGGAAAGGGGAAGGATTAGAACATTGCTACTATGCCCGGGCAAATTTTTTGTCATACGCTAGACTAACCTATTGTTTGCCCTAAACCCGTCCTAAACAATCAAAATAAGCATTAAACTTCTCTCTGTAGGATTTGAACCTATTACCTCATAACAGTTAATGCTGCTACATAACACTAAATCAACTGCCGCAGACAGCTATGAAGGTGCAAAAATTCTTTGTATGTCATAAGGCTGCACTTAATTAACCAGTAAGAAACAACTTGAGTGGTCCTCCAATTTTAAATTCAATGGACACAAAAAGTCAAAATATTAAAACTTATTTTGAACACATTTTCCAATTTCCTAGTCACTTAAGCAAAAAAGAACGTATAAAAAACACCACTAATGTTGCTTTTTTTATCTTGCAAATGCCGTTGTTGTTTGGGTTGTTTACTTGTTCTAATGTTTTTTTTTATCGGCAAAAGAAGAGATATATTAGAACTCGATAAGGGTACATCGAGGGAAAAGGGATCAACAAAAAGTTGAAGGCCCATAAACAAAGATAGACAGCAAAAAAGGAAAATACAGGAAACAAAAAACAAAGGATCAATGAAAAGCTAAATCTTGAGAGATCTGATGGCATCGAGATTGCCAATAATATTTTCCACAGAGTAGGAGCTCAAGTTATTTAGACCTTTGATCCATAGAGCAACCCTAATTTTCACCAATTCAGCACAATCTTCCCAACTGCAAGCCTCGTTATTGAAGATGAGGCCATTCTTGGATTTCCAAATTGACCAGATAACCGAGAAGAAGCAACAGTTCCAACACTTCTTTTCCAAGTTTTTGAAGGGGGAGGAGAACCAAATTGGGGAAGAGAGCTACCAGATTTGGGGGACAAAGCCAAGCCAATTTCCACCATTTGAGAATCGCAGACCATACATTCCAAGCGTAGTTGCAAAGCAGAAGGAGGTGATGGGGAGATTCTCTTGGTGAAAGGCATAGAGGGCAGAGGTCCTGGCTAATAGAGATGATGTTGCATCTGGAGAGGGTAGATCTGGAGGCGATTTTGTTTTGCAAGGCAAGCCAAGCAAAAATTTCAATCCTGCCAGGGCAAAGATTCTTCCAGATATTGAGCAAGTTGGAGTTTTCCTGAAAGGCTTGATTTTCCCATTCAGAGTAGACAGATTTAACTGAGAAGAGCAAGTTGGAGCTCCACGCCCAAGTAAGACAGTCTTCTCTTGAATTGTCAATGATAAAAGAGTTCAATTGATGCTTCAAAGAAGTCAGTAAATCTAGCTCCCAGTCAAAGAGATTTCTTCTGAATTGTAAGTTCCAGACATGAATATTTGAGTCAAAAACTTCACTTACCAATGAGTTTTTCTGCGTGGAGATGAGATATAACCTGTGGAAAGCATGCATTAGGGGCTGATCCCCTAACCAAGTGTGACTCCAGAAATTTGTTGCATTTGTTAAATTTACTTTAATTATGAAACCCCTCTGAATAATACCCCCAATAACAGAATCAGGATTGGCAATCTCACAAATGTTCTTCCATAGGGTAGAAGTCCTTCTTGGATTTTGAATTGAAGGCCACCAAGAATTCTGTTGGTTGTATTTACCTGAGATTGTTTTGACCCAAAAAGCATCCTTGTCTTTGTTGAATCGCCACCACCATTTGGCAAGAAGGGTTGTGTTGTGTTCTAGGAGTCTTTTAACTCCAAGACCACCAAATTGCTTGCTTCTAGTGGTTTGATCCCAATTGACTAGGTGCAGCTTCTTTTTATCAGAAGAATCACCCCCAAAGAAAATTTCTTTGTAATCTCTCAATTGATTTGGCATCTTAAAAATGGACATATAGTAAATGGGGAGATTACCAAGAGTAGATTTGATCAAAGCCAAGCGACCACCAATAGAGAGATGTCTTTTCTTCCAAAGGGATAGTTTTTTACTAACCCTATCCTATGGGCTGCCAAGTGGATGCTTTCTTGGGATAGGCTCCAAGTGGGAGGCCCAGATATTTGATAGGTAATGAGCCTTCCTTGCAACCAAAAGATTGAGCATAGGAAAGAACATCAGCCTCAAGGGTTTTAATGCCATAGAGCATGCTCTTATCAAAATTAATCTAAAGCCTTGACATAACTTGGAAGAATCTGTCTCCATGAGCTCCTCTAGATTGTTGTTGCATAGGATGAGGGTGTCATCAGCAAACTGGAAGTGAGTGAGATTTGTGCCATTGACACCTACTTGGACCCCAGAAATAAGGCCTTTTGCTTTTTCTCTTTCAAACAAGAAATTCATGGCTTCCACAACTACGTTGAATAGAAAAGGAGACAAGGGATCACCTTGTCTATGACCCCTTTGAGGTTAGAAATACTCAGTGGAAGAGCCATTAATGCGGATGGAGAGATAAGTAGATGAAATACGTTCAAAATCCATGAGCACCACTTATGACCACAGCCAAGTTTACTGAGCATATCAATGAGAAACAACCAGTTAGCACTGTCAAAGGCTTTCTCAAAGTCAATTTTGATGATTAAACCTCCTGAATTGTTGGTTTTCCAATGATGGATTACCTCATTAGCTATAAGCACACCATCAAGGATCTGTTTACCACTGATGAAGGCAGATTGAGACTCACCAATGATGGAGGGTAAGACCAGTTTGAATCTATTGGCCAAGACTTTAGAAAGAAGTTTATAGATACATCCCACCATGCTAATTGGTCTGAATTCTGAAAAGCTTGAGGCACCATCAGATTTAGGGATTAGAGCAACAAAGGTGGAATTGATACCTCTAGGAAGTTTAGGATTTGAGTGAAATTCAGAAGTCCAGAACATCCTTCTTCATGAAGCTCCATGCCTTCTTAACAAAGGCAAAATTAAATCCATCAGGGCCTGGGGCCTTTGAGTTGCTGCATTCCTTAAGAGCTACCTCTATTTCAGCCAGATCAAAGGGTTTTTCTAGAGAAATGGCCTCTGAAGATGAAAGCTTTCTGGGGAAATGACCATGGAGAGAAGATCTAGTCTTGTGGCTTTCTTTGAAAATGTTGCAGAAATGATCCTTAGCAGCTTGCTTGATAAAAGAGGGGATTCAATCAACCCCCATTGGTTTTGATGGAGCCAATAAGATTCCTCCTGAATCTGTTATTGGCAATGATTTGAAAGTATTTGGTGTTCTTGTCTCCAAGCTTAAGCCAAGAGATTTTTGCTTCCAAAGTGACTCCACCATTCTAGAGTACTTCCAAAAGTCTGACCTTGTTTTAGATTTTAGCAGCTATTCACTTTCGGTAAGCTGCCTTTGTTCACTCAAAAGACCAAGTTGATGCATCTGTATTTCAATTTCAGATAGAGTAACATTGATGTCTCCAAAGTCATTCTTGTTCCATTGTTTGACTTTTTCCTTGACAGCAATGAGTTTCTGAACAATTTTTCTCCATGTCCATCCAAGGGGATCAGCTTTAGACCAGGCTTCTTTGACAATAGTGAGACATTCAGGTTTAGAGAGACAGGCATTGATGAATCTGAGGGTTTTGGGCCCCAATCTCTTTGATCATCAGCAAGGAGAATGGGGCAGTGATCAGAGATAGGCCTATGAAGACCCCATTGAGTAAGTTTATATTTCTCCAACCACTCATGATTAACCAGAAATCTGCCAAGTCTGGTTTGAATATTTGTGTCCTGAAAATTAGACCAAGTGAATCTTCTACCCATGAAGGGGAAGTCTCTGAGCTCCAAATTATTGATGAAGTCCTGGAAATCCCTCATTCCTCTATCCACCCTTAAACAATTAACCCTTTCAGAAATGGCGTTAATCTCATTAAAGTCTCCACCTACACACCATGGCAGATTGCAAGATTGTTTGTGAAGAAAAATGTCATCCCACAAATTCCTACGATTCAGTGCATCATTTGGGGCATAAATATTAACAAGAACGCAGTGAAAACCATTGAGAAAACCTCTGATGAGAATGAAATGTTTGTGAATGATTGTATGCTCAGCTTTGAAAATTTCTTTGTTCCATAGTGTAATAAGGCCCCCAGAAGCTCCCTCAGATTTTGAGAAAACACCTTCCACATCATAATTTCCCCATAGTCTTTGAAGAACTTAATTTTCCACCAACTTAAGTTTTGATTCTTGAATGAACATAATATTTGGTCTTCTGTCTTTTATAAGTTTGTAGAGGAATCTCTTTTTGACTCTGCTGCCTAAGCCCCTAACATTCCAAGACAAAATTCTCATTTTTCCAGAATACCAAACGTTAGAAGGGAAGAGAAATTAGAGGAGTTCTCTCCATCTCTCAGTGTATACTTGTTCTAATGTTGTTGTTGTGGAACTGCCAATGCTGTTATTTGTTAAACATGATGTTGTGACCTTGCCAAGATACTGCTTGACAATGCTTCTGATACACTTAGGCGCCGTCTATTTCGGGCGGAAAACGTTTTCTATGGAAAACAATTTCCAGCATTTGGAACAACAAAAAATAAAAGTCAACAGAAAACATTTTCCTTGGTCAACTAAAAATGAGGGAAAACATAACCACTTGAGGGGGAAAACGATTTCCCCTTTTGAAAGCCAGAAAACAATTTCCGGAGTGTACTCTGTTTCTGCAATCCCTCCCGATCAATACGTTTCTTAAAACTTAGATCGTTTCTCTACCCAAACCGAAGCCCACGACCATAGTCTCTCTCTCTCTCTCTCTCTCTCTCTCATTAATCCACAATAACCGAGACTCAAATCAGATTTCAATCAATTTTTGTTCGTGTACCAAAATTGGAAAAACTCAGATTGGATTACTGTTGAGAAGCTAGGGCAGAAATTGTTGGCGGCGGAAGAAGTCAGTTTTGGCGGTTATAGTGGTGGTGGAGAGGAGACAGCTGCGGCGATGGAGTCAAAATCATCGGCGCCAGCGCCACCGAGAAACAAGGTGAAGTTGTTGTGCAGCCACAGAGGGAAGAAATCAGGTGAAGTGGTTTGGTAAAAAACTTCAGGGGTTTTCTAAATAGAATCTTGCATTGAAGGGTCTTGATTTGAAAATTTCTTCCCATGGCAACTTGGCAAAAAACTGCAATTTTTTGCCGACATCGAACACCACAGCCGCCATGAGGATGGCTAAGGAATTGAATTGGATGGGTTAATTTTCAATTGATTTTGCCGATTCATTTAAGGCCCTGTTTGGATTTGAATTGGATGGGTAAAGTAATGGTATGTCGTTTGTGTAGGATGTGATTTTTTATATAAAAATAGATTTTGTTATTTGCTATGGTTTTCTATGGAAACCAAACAACAGAAAATGTTTTCTAGAAAATATTTTCCTATCTCAATCAAACACCAGAAAACATTTTATTTTCTAGAAAATGTTTTCACGGAAAACGTTTGCTGCCCGAAACGAACGGAGCCTTAGTGATCAAATTATTGTCAGTATCAGAAATACAATTCCTCAAAAAGTATTAATCTTATTCTTGTGAATGCTGCTGCTTGCCAATGCTGTTTTTTTACGTCCTCGTCTTACCAATGTTGTTGTTTTGAATACTTTTGATCTTGCAAATGCCGCTGCTACGTACCACTATCTTTTTCCAATGCTGTTGATTGCCAATTTGGTTTGCCAATGTCTCAACCACTGCTGTTGCTACTAATGCGTGTATCTATATATTTTAACATACCGTCATATTTTATAATGCAGATGTATAAAGTCTAGCTATATAAAAAAAACCTACTTTTAATAATAGAGAGTGAAAAACAATTACAATCAAACACCAAAGAGTGACTCAATGTACTGGAAAGAACGAAACCAAGAATATCTCAACGGATTCTTACTCCAATTCCCATTCTTAGACCTCGGAGGAAGCACCACATCACATATTCTCTCTAAAGTCCCAGCTCCGAAACTATAGCGCAAGATTTTACCGGGTAAATGCAGTACCAGAAACGACTCCTCATCTCTTTCCATCCGTACAAGACTGAGTATACCAAACAGATGTAACTGTGGGTCGTCTGGAAGATCAAACTCATTAAACCCTGGGTTCCACGGAATATCAAATGCATAAAGATCGATGCTAAATTTCACAAACCACCCAGAGTAATCTCTCTCCATCTCGTAAACATCAACCCGATACGTCTCACCATTGATCTCGACCAGATGCAAGTGGCCCCGAGATTCCCCGTAATGCCTGAACTTCAGATTCCACCCATAATTAGCCTCTTGGCTTGGAGGCTGTGGAATTATTCCCAACCGCTCTTCGTCCACGTTGTAATACACCAAATCCGCAGCCATCCAGTTGTCCATGCGGAACCCATCACCATAGCCGAACCAGTTAATCGCACCATTCCAGTACACTCCAGGGTCATATTTTTTACTACATTTTCTGACAAATGACACACTTGAAGCGTTCCATGAGCCAGATTCAGATGAGAAGGTTATGATATGATGGTTGTGTCCCCCTGGATAAGTTGAAACAGATCCAGTGTAACGAACACCGACGACTTTGTAGTGAGGGGATTTTGATGGATCGAAAGCTAGGGTTAGGCCTATGAGGTTGGGGAGATGGCATTTGGGGAGGATTTTGAAAAGTTTGGTTGTGGGATTGAGGATAACGTATTCGGGGTAAGGGCTACTCTGTTGGGTGTTGAGAAAGCTGCATAATAGTAATCCGTGGCATGAATTTATGATTCTTGTATCATCTAATAAACCCAGAAAGAAAGCGAGATTCGTGGATAGGGGGTGGGAGTCATGGGTTGGGGTTCCGGTGGAGTCGATAAGAGGGATGAAATCGAGTTCAGGATTGGAGAGGATCCAGTTGGTACCATTGGTCTGGAGGAATAGGCCGGAGACAATAGTGGAGTTGGAATTGCGGAGGAGAGAGAAGAAATTGCTGGTGATTAGAGAGCACCACGATTTGGACACGGATTTAAACCGCATAAGAGATTTTACGGGTAGGCGAATCAGGATTTCGGTCAAGAGATCGAAATCGGAAGCAACTTTATCAGCGGCAGCAGATGATGATGATGAATACTCCGCCATGGAAGAAGCTTCTGATGCTTCTCCTGTATCAAGTCAACCCGAGTATAGGCCATTCACAGATAAGAAGAGGTTTGTATAGTATTTGATAGACGTGGGCATCAAGTAAAATGATAGTCAAATCAATTTATATAAGCTGTATTTCTGCTAAAAAGAATAGCTAGTGGGGCATTGGATATTTGACAAAACAATTGCAGAGTTGCTTCCGGAGTTTGTCAAGTAACAGTGTTGAATTTTCTGCCCTGGATATCAACATTTTCCCTTGTGTCACGACTATATTAAAAGAAGGAACTTCCAGCAGATTTGCTTCGGGAACGGATCTCAAGCGGTGAGGTGAAAGCTTCCACGAGGTGCAACCAATAACGTTTTTCTTATAACTTAAGATATTCGGTTTAATTTATCCTCATCTCGAGTAGCTATTGGAGCACCAATTCTATCGCCCACTAACCGGGGCTCATTTAAAGTCGAGAAAAAGTCCATATGTACTAATCCGATGAGAGTTAATGACACCTAGAAAGATTCAAACTTGTAATCTACAAGGGACAAACTAATGAATCTCAAACATTGACCACCAGGCTAATTTTGAATTTTTTGTCTTTGAGGATATGAGCAGGTGGAAACATCAAATTTTGTGGGGTTGGGAAAAGCCAAATCGAACAGTATTTCCTGAATTTAATCATGGCAATCTTTGGGACATAGTCTCGTTTGCTAATTTAACTGAATATCCTTGGACTTCTTGAAGGGGATGATAATGCCAGTTTTGGTCGTCGTCGTGGTGCTCCTGGCTGTTGATCTTATCATCATACACCCAAAAAACAAGCTTCGAGGGTGGAATGGTGTATCTAATTCTCATGACTTTTATTCAGCTCTGTGTCATGTGATTTGGTCTTGAATAATAGTATCCTTCACATATTCATTACTCTCGTGAAATGGGAAATCCTTATTTATGTCAATGTGTTGCCATATTCTCATCTCACCCTGTTTTGTGTTGTCCTCTGAAGCGAATCAGTTGAGGAATTCTCAAATGAGGTGAACATAAAATTCCCAGCAAATAAATCAGTTGGGAAATGCACAGCACTTGCAAATTGCTTGTGGAAATTCGCAGTTGACAACATAAAAAATATGAACACGCAAAATTGGGTATAGAGAAACTTGAGACGACAAAACCAACCAAATTGATTTACTATCTAACACTACGTACCCACATTTTTTGCTACCATTTTTTATGTACTGAACATAAGATGACTATAAAGCAATACAAGTTTAACTTTTTGAGCCACATGGTTAGGGTAAAAGTTAGCATGACACCCTCCCCTTTTTGTGTGGCTTGTTTAAATCCTAGTCACTCATTTTGTTCTTTTACTATGGAGAGATTGATCTGTCTCGCTAAGGAAGTACTCACTTCATACCAAATTGTTGCTCCTAGTTACCATTTGGGAATTGGGACCTCTCGAGAAATTGTTCATATCATCTGATTTATATATCTAATATGGATTTTGTTTGATAGATCTCAATTAATTTTATCAAACTCATATTTTAAAATCATAGCAAAATTATAGATTATAAAATGTAGATAACTGTTTGAATGGTTCAAAAAGTAAGCAGAAGCAACAATTTGGAACGAAGGGATTATTTGACAGTATCGACCTAGAGACCATCGTGTAACAATTTCAGAACTCGAGACTGCATCGAATGCAATTGTAGAAGCTTGTGTAGATTCTTTTTTTTTTTTGGTGGTGAAAACTGAAAACAAAGAAAACTATTTTATGCATTTTGATAATGTCTTTTGTTTATTAGATTGAGCTTTAAATGCGATTTATGTTGGAATAAAAATTTTAGTTGCCATGATATTTTCGTTGATTTATGATTGGTAAAGATATTTGATATTTATAAATGACCCCATGCTTTCAAATTCCTGGAGTTGTCATTGAATGAAGTAGCCCCCAGATTCCCCATAATGCTTAGGATCCTAACCGTAACAATTTCTACCGTCCTGAACCACAAGCTGGAATAAGGGAGAAGCACCGGCCGGTCCGTTTTTTGACTCAAAATCAGTGTAATGAAGGCCGAAGACTTTGTACTGAGGGGATTTTGAAGAATCGAAAGCAAGGGTTACGCATGTGACGTTTGAGTGATAGCATTTGGGGAGGATTTCGAATTGTTTGGTTGTGGGATTGAGGATAAAATAGTTGGGTTCAAGGTTATTGTCACGGGTGTGGCTAAAAGAACATAACAGTAATCCGTGACAATAATTTATTTTCCGTATTGTATTTGATGAATCCAGAAAGAAAGCGAGATTTGGGGTTTCGATGGGTTGGGGTTTCGATGGTGTTGATAAGAGGGATGAAATGGATTTCGGGGAAGGGGTTGATACTATACTGTTGCAGGAATAGGCCAGAGACAATTGTGGAGTCGGGATTGCGGAGGAGAGCGAAGAAATGACTTGTGATGATAGAGAGCCAGAGTTTGGACACAGATTTGAATTTGCTGAGAGATCTTGTGGGTAGGCGAATCAGGATTTCGTTTAAGAGGTCAGAATTTGCAGCAACTTTTTCAGCAGCAGCAGATGATGATGATGATGAGTACTCAGCCATGGAGGATTGTGTGATATTTCTCCAGTTTCAAGTCAACCTTAATATAGGCATAGGGAGGATCGTAATAATCGTATGGCCAAGAAACAGAATAGTCAACTTTCTATTGAGCGCTAAACGACAAAAACCGGGTGCATTTACTAATGATGCCGTAGTTTCCCAGTAGGGGTTGTTTGAGAGCCTATTTTTCAATTTTTTCATTTTCAATTTTTTCATTTTTCGGCTTTTTGCATTATAGTCAAAATTTGTTTTGAATTTGGAAGGACTGTTTAGGAAACATGTGAAGAATACATTTTGCAAGTGGAGAATGTGAAATGTAGATTGGGACCTCTTTTTCACTTTTGTGCTGGATTATGCAAAATGAGTTTTCACAAAATGAGTTTTGGGGGTTCTCTCCCAAACACACAGAATGCGAAAATGGAAATGGAAAAATGTAAAAAACTGGTGGCCAAATAGGCTCTAACATTGTTGAACTTGGGAAATGATTTTCACACCCCATTTTATCATCAAACACTCTATTTTTGTCTTTATTCACCACAAAATTACCAAATTACCCTTAGCTAATGAGTCACTTTTTCCATATGAAGGGCAATTTAGTAATGTTAAGGTGCATGAAGACAAAAAGGGAGTGTTTGGGGATAAAAGGGGTGTGAAAATCATTTCCCTTGAACTTTCTGCTTCGTGTCTTTTTGTCATAATTTTATTAAGATGTACACACCATTTCAATTACACTTTTCAAACACAAAACTTAATAATGTGAGGTCCCGCAACACATTTCGACGATACGAGTCGTTCATTTTGTAGCTCTTGACGTCTTTCGTGCAAAAAATCAAATTGATTAGATATTGATAAGTATTTGATTTAAATCAATTGCTAACAAGAAAAATTTTAACAATTCACTTTGCTCATGGAATATGTACAAATTTAAGATTACTACCTCCGATCAATTTGATATTTGGCATAGATGATATTCATGTCAAGGCCTACAAAATGAGCAATCAAAATGTGTAATAAAATCCATCCTATTTAGGGGTGTTCTTGAGAGGTGTGCAAGTACCTGTTTATTAATTGCCGTTGAGTATTTACCAATGATGTGAAGCTTCGGTGTTGAATCACCAATAAGGTTTTTTTTTTCTTTTTTAATAATTCAGGATATTCGGGCTAATTTACCGTTAACCAATCAGGTTCTTTGGACTTTGGCTTTTCAGAATCTATATCATGACATGACATCGACGTATTTGTAATACTACAAGGTCGTTTGGTTAACTTGCTTTTTTCTGCAAATAAGAAAATAGTAAGTTAAAACACGTCTGACGATTCATTTACTGTTTGTTTCTAGCCTTTACTCAGCCTTGGACTTGGGAGTTTGTTCCCTCCTAAGTTTTTATGTTCGAAATCTCGTAGGTACTATCAATTCTTTTGTAACCAGTTGATACAGAGTTCTGCTTTCGCTTTAATTGGGGTCATCACTAGTGGACGGTGGTATTGATCTCCCAAGATTAATCAAGATGTTCGAAAATTGGCCTGGATACCTAACAATCAATAAAAAAAAAATCAGAATGTATTTTGAATCTGGTAGAGTGGTTGAGACAAATATGCAGAATGTATTTTACAACATGATAAGTGTTTTGGAAATATGTGTTGCAAACGAGCCAAATCGAGCCGAACTTTAGAATGTTTAGGTTCGTTCATTAAGTTTTTAAACAAATGCGAGTCGAGCTCGAGCGTAGTAAAAATTTGACGAGCTGAGCTCGTACTGAACTTGCTTAGATTAGAGTTGAACTCGAACTATCCAACTTCACAAGCCTTAACAAGCAAAAAATATTACTCCTTCCGTTCCATAATGTTTGTCCGGCACGGAGTCCAAGGATTCAAAAAAAATGAGTTCTTTGTAAAAAAAAATTAATTTTTTTGACAAAAAATAATAGAACAAACATTCATCTACTAATTTGTGCAAAAAAAACTAATTTTT
>JAXBDA010004670.1:0-27804 GCA_036023075.1 Gaultheria prostrata
TATATATATATATATATATATATACTTTCCTTCTCTAATTACCATTCCTTACATGTTTAATACAATAGAACAGAATAGGAAAACAAATCAATAGATATGGTAGAAAGATATCCTTTTTCATATCCCATCGATTGGTAGTTACCAATTCCCCCTTAGTTACTAAATCTCCAATATTCCCTTCTTTAATATCCTTACCTTTTGGTCTATATTTTCCTTCCCCTTATTATTTCTTTTCTTCCTATAAACTACAACCCACGGCTGTTATTCTTCTTCCCCACTTTGATACTAAATTTCTTCCCCATTTGATCCATTAACGGCATAAACTTCTTGGCCAATCATTGTTCTTGGTACATCTCCTCTCGTGCGGTAAAAATCTTGTCTTTTCGCTTACCGTCTAATCTTTATATTTCGCCACACAAATAATATCATTCTTTTCACAGAATTACTTTCCAAGAGCTCAACCGTTACACAACTTTAAATCATCTCACGTTTGTATAGCACGCTAGAACTTCGGAGGAAAGGTAGGATATTTGAACTTAACTTTTACTTTAGTGTTGCTTACGTGATTTTGATATCATTACTGATATTTTGAAAGGATGTACTTTACGATTAGACGTGGTGATTTTATAGGGAGTCGAGTCGATAATGTAAAAATCGGAATTTAAACGGTTTACACGACGAAAAACGAGTATGTGTACCCCGTCCTCTGGTCTGGACGTTTTGGGACATTTCGAGCCCGATTCACGAAAAACTCAAAACGTAAAAGTTGTAGCTTACAAACTTTTAAGGCAATTTCATATAGAACTTATTCCGATCCGAGATACATACAGAAAGATATGAATTTTTAAAGAAACGTTTCTATGCTGTTTCTGGACAGCAAGACTGAACTGTCTTCGGATCAGTTTTGACCTCGTTTAAGATGGCCATTAGTCTTTTCATAGAAACATAAAAGTTGTTCCTAATTGGATTTCCTATAATTCTGTTACGTTTCGGAATTTTTGGAATTAGTTTGCTATTTTTAATATTTAAAGTTGCTGACCGCCCTATTATTGCGAAGCTTACCACGTACGACTTATTTTGTGTCATCGGGTTAAATTGTCTGCCTTGTGTGATATGTGGGCCCGGATTGAAGTAGAAATCATAACTCTGTCATGTTCATTATTTGGTTAATTTAAATGGATGGATAAAGTTAATTAATATCAAAACAAGATTTTGGGGTGGGAAGCGTCCGGTATGGGTCTTAAGCCATGTGCAGTTTATACTTTTAGGTAGGTTTGCTGTGTGATCGGACGCCGAAAGTATACTGTGGGTGGGATTCGATGCCGGATAGAGATTGATCAATGGGTGATCAATTGTGAGCCATGCGCAGTATACTTTTACGTAGCTTTGCTGTGTGACCAGGCTCCGGAAGTATACTGTGGGTGGAAGTTGGTGACGAATAATGTGGAGAAATATATATTAAAAGACAAAAACCATGACTGTGTTAAGGAACAATGAGATATAATGGAACTTGCGATCGGGTCATTTGTTAAATCTAGCATGTTTCATATGACATGACCTATTATTAAATCTCATCTTTACGTGCTTTTAATGCTAGAAATTGTTACATGAGCATACTTTAGTAACGGGGTAGTTTGAGTGTCCTATTGAGTGTAATTTTACCACTCAATGTGCTACTTGTGTGGCCCCTGGTGTCCCCAACGCCAGGTACAGAGGGAGATGAAGAGCCGCTTGATTTCGGGGCGATGGAGCTAGAAGATGGATATGGTGTGGCGGAGCCATGCCTCTACCAGTAGTCATTTAGT
Organism: Gaultheria prostrata; assembly: GCA_036023075.1. Lineage (NCBI taxonomy): Eukaryota > Viridiplantae > Streptophyta > Magnoliopsida > Ericales > Ericaceae > Gaultheria > Gaultheria prostrata. The sequence continues at coordinate 1,806 of JAXBDA010004670.1, forward strand.
CCGTTTGTTTAGATGGCTCTGTATTTTATTTAAATTGAACATTTAGCATTGTTTAAAAGTTTTAGACAATTGTTTTTCTCTCAGTTTTAATAAGTTAAAAAACTTTTAGCTTTTCGTTCAAAATATTGTATTAAGTTTTCTTACAATTTTTGAGGTTAATTTATTTCGGTTGTAATAAATTAGTTACTTTTTAATTTACTGTTAAGTTTTGATTGTTAGAATAAATAAATGAAATCTATTTATTAACGTACCCAATTTTCGGGGCGTTATAACTTGGTATCAGAGCCTATGTTTTACGTTTACCTCGAGGCCGCGGGTTTGGGTAGCACTAGTTTTTTTTTTTTTTTTTCTAGTGTTTTATGGGCTAGTTTGTGACATATTTTAGTACGTCCATCTCATAAAGTTACATATTTTCGTAAGTACTTATATATGCAAAACATATGTATATATATATATCGCTTTTATATGGAGAATGTAATTGTTGCCTTTGGTCGACCGCTTCAATATCATTTATAGTACTTGTAGGAGTAAGAGAGGCGTATGTGGACGCTGGATACCTAAGTGCTAATTAGGGACACGCTTAGGATTCTATGCAGCAATGCGATTGAAATCACGAGTAGAATCGTTAGGGTTTATCCCTACGAGATCGAGAACAGAAGCGAGAGCCGGTCCTTCAAATGTGGAGATATGTTACACCATCGACCCAGCGGAACACATGGATCATGACCCGGAAGTTCAAGAGGACTACAAGTCGTTGAAGCATGAAGTAAAGTTTAACTTGGAGACCGAGCAACAAGAGAAATCCTTTAGTGGAGCTTCACCTCTCGAACAACACGTATTGGTAGTCGTAGTTTGTAGAGTTTGTGAATCAGAAGTATCTGAGTTGCGTTTGACTTGTGACCTTTAGGGAATCAAAATATTCAACTTTGACATTATTTTGGGAATGAATGGGTTGTCCACCCACCGAGCTATGATCGATATTTCGAGAAGGAAGTGACTATTAATGGGACACGTTCCAAGTTTGAATGGGATATACAAGACTCTTCTTCATCTTATCCAAAATCAAGATGGCACCGCACCGAATGGCTTCAGCCGAACTTCGAGAGTTAATGGTTCAATTGCAAGAGGTACTTGATAGAGAGTTTGCCCGACCTAGTATCTCGCCGGGGAAAGTCCCAATTTTGTTCGCTGAAAAGAAGGTGGATTGTTTCTGTTATTTATGACTATCGACAAGCCAACAAGATAACCGTTAAGAACCGTTATCCATTACTGAGGATCGATGAACTTTTCAATCAGCGCGTGGGCCTCGATGCTTTTCAAACATCAATTTCCATTGTGGTTACTATCAGATTCAAGTCAGGAGGAGCATATTTTGAAGACTGTTATAAAAGTGGGGATGAGTATTTTACGGAAGAACGACGGTGCAAATTTTAAGGGGGGTAGACAACCCCATCATGCCCATCTTTGTAAAATTTAATGTGCTTAATTAGTATACCTCACTGTAAGAGTTGATTTCATTCGACCTCTCCTTTTTCTCTTCTTAAACCGTTGATAGACCTTTGTGGTTTTCGACTAGTGCAACTTCCAATCGAAACGTTTCTGCTTTTACTATCTTTGTTATCTATGCTGACTTTTCCACTCATATATTCCTCCCCTTATATTAATTTATGTCCTTTTTTTCGAGATGTGTGTTTGGACTAAATTCCTAAATATTCCATCAAATATCTCTTCGTTCATTAAATAGAATCCCAATTCAAACTTGAACTTGGATTTTTAGAGTTCTAGTTTGTTGAACCACTTAAACCTTTAAGACACTGATCTTTCATTGAGTTGTGTAACCCTAATAATCATTTCATTACGACTTTTGTGGAGCTTATTATATTCCTTCTTTGAGATTTGCATAGACAGTTCCACTGCCAAAATGACCTTCTGAGCTATTTGTATGTCTGTCAGATACATTCGTGAACTACTAGACTTGGATGCTTGATTTGAAACATGTTTGGCTGACATTGTTTCAAGACAAATATTTAGTTTGGTTTTTCACCTCTTGTCATCGTACTTGTTTTCCAACTCTTACAGGTGGTAGATTCACTTCTCTTGTGAGGAATTTTGTTAATCCTAATACCTCACTTTTGCAAGCTAGAGTTTCTGTGGAGTTTCACTCGCTTATCGAACCTTGAATCGTTGTTGTCTCAATGTTATAACCCTAAATACAATTGTTGAACCTTCATTTGCCTATTTCATTCATATGTCGAACACTGATCCTAGCTTTGATTGACCTCGATTGTAACTACTCTAAATTCTTATGTTCGGGAATCATAATATCTAGATCCTTCGAATAAGTTGATTTTCATTTCCATCAGTTGAACTAGTATGTTTTCTAGAACCTTGCTGCAGTACACCCACTCCTCTTATGAAAACAGAAAACCTTTGTTACCACGTGCAACACTTTATTTACAATTTGATGTATTCATTTGTTATCTTCATATATTGAACCTTAAACCATCACTGTTGGAATGACTTGATTGTAGCCCCTCCAACTTCTTGTACTCCTACATAAACATAGCCCTGCTGTTACCTAAGTCATTCGATTAAAATCTGTTCACCTTCCCTCTTCGGTGTTCTGGTCCTTCAACCACTTGTCATTTTAGAATTTTTAACATCCTTCACATTTTCTTAAATAACGAGCACCATTAAAAGTAAGGACTTCCACCAATCAAGTGAATCTGTAGATGTTTCCCATTTAATTACCATATTTCTTATGCACGTTTACGGCTGAGACTTCACCGTCAACTGCAAGTTGGAACCATGCCAATATCCATGATAGCATTTTGTCCGACATTAGAGGAACTCTAAATATTTGATAATTCAACTACGAATGTGACAAGAGGAAGGGTTTATTCCATTAAATACGTGATTGTGGGCAACATTGGCTCTTTTCATAAAGAGGGAAAAAAAAAGCCTAACGGTGCACATGAATTCAAACTCCAACATACTGCAGACGAAAGAAGAGCATGTGGACTTCGTGACCACCACGCCACATTTCACGATGAATTTCAAAAATATAAGATGCTGATCGAAAAGCAGACTTCGTCATGTTACGGGAAAAAATATTACGGACTCGACAGTACATACCGATAGACAAGGTTTTTAAGTTCTGGCAAGTCTCTTATCGGTGCAAGAGTTTCAGACACCTTGGAGTTGCGCAACCGCCACTATATTGACGAGATTGTTCACCTGCACGGAGTTTTAACATTTATTGTGTCACTAAGATCCATGTTTTTACTTCTTCATTCTAGCAGAGTTTGCAATCCGTTTTGGGTACAAACCTTTATTTCCTCACTGCTTTCAACACGAAGACTAACAGGTAGTCAGAACAGACGATTCAAACTTTTTGAAGGCATCCTCAAAGGTTGCGTAATGGGTTTCAAGAGAAGTTGAGAACGTCATTTATCTTTAATGTTAGAGAGAATAGTTTGTTCAGAACAGACCTTGTTCGTGAGGCAACCGAGAAAGTGCAGTTGATCAAGCAACGGTTGGTGACATGTCAGAGTTGACAGAAGTGTTTTGACGGTAGGACCTGACTGTTAACTTTCAATGTCGGAGTCCATGTATTTTTGTTATAAAAAAAAAACACAACGTGGGGTTATCTGGTGGCGACAAAAAAAGAAGAAAAGAAGAGGCTTTTTAATCCAGGTTCATTGGACCGTTTGAGATTCTAGAACGCATTGGGTAGGTGGCCTATCATGTAGTCTCGCTGCCGCAGATAGCTAGGGTTCACAATTTATTCCACATATCCATGCTTGGGAAGTATCTAGTGCACTCGAAATGCATACAATACTAGAAGGAACTAACATTGGACGAAGCTGCAACATTTAAGGAATTACCGGCCGTCAAGATAGCAGAAGAGCAAGAGAAGATACTACTGAATGAAGAAGGTTAAGCTTTTCAAAATTTTGTGGCGTCATCAAGGAATCGAAGAGACAATATGTGAGCGTGAGGACTCGCTAAAACCCAACAATCCTCATGTGTTCGAAAGCTGAGGTTACCATCTTTAATTTCGGGGACGAAATTTTGTGTAGGGGGGTAGATTGTAAAGATTGTGATTTTAGTAATTTGATTATTTAATTAAATCAATTACACATATGTTAGTTGCATGATGATGACTACATTAGTTTCCATGTATATTAATTTCCTTACTTAGCATTTTATTTTATGAGAAGAAGGCCGTACGGTTCAGGTATTTTTGGGATTTTGGTTTTTTTGACCCATTTGACCCGATGGACCGTTCCAAGGTATATTCCGTGTTCTTTCATCATCGGGGATGCACAAGTCATCAAAATTGGGGTGTCTACAGTAAGGAATGGTATATATATATATATATAGGGTCAAATGGGTCAAAAAAGCCAAAATCCCTAAAATACCTGAACCGTACGGCCTTCTTCTCATAACCGCACGACCCAAAAATCCCTTGACACCGTACGGCTTCCATAGCCACACCGTGCGGCACCACCTTGCACACCGCACGGTGTCCTTGTCCCATCTCCCTGACTCCCGGGTTGCCGAGCAGCTCAGTTCGATTGCGTGATACAGAAAAGCCTAGTCGTAGCTTGCAAACTTGGCGTACGAATCTGAACAATGGAGGAGGAGTACGGAACCCATGGCCTATTTATACCCGTCTTCGTCGATTAAAAAGGGTAGCGAAAAACTCACATACGAATCGACTGAAAAATTTCCTCTCTGGCTAAACCCGTCAACTCTCAAAGCCATTACCAATCACCATATTCTAAAAGCTATCCAGTTCCATATACCGAAAACCAAAGCTCCCGTTCTCGGCTCAATCGATTCAAGGTATAAAACGTGTTTTGATTCCAAAATCAAGTTTGGTATTCCTGAGGGGATTCGTTTTGTTGAATTCAGAATGGTTTCATACCTCCTCTGGATTTAATAAAACGCGTTATTCATCGAACGAAATAACCCGCAAGTTATTTCGGCCTCTAGAGCAATGATGGGAACACATCCGATGTGTTTCTCGGCATTCGTTCGATCGAGAGGCATATTCCAAGTCTTTTTAAAAGAATTCTGATAAAAAAGAGTGGTTTTTACACGAAGAAAACCTTTCATTTTCATTACCGGTTCAGAAATGATTTCTGAAAATTATTACTATTGACACCGTGCAGCATCAACTATTGCACCGTGCGGTGCAGTCTCTAACGCCGTACGGCATAAAGAGCAGCATCTGATTTTCATACTCTGTTTTCGACTCTGGTGCTCTATTTTCTGAACCAGTGGTGGTTTATTACGGTTTTCCCCCTCTATTTCCTTTTCATGCACTTATGTCCCCTCATTTTGATATTTCATGTCATTTGGTATCAATTCGTGCATTACGTGATTTATTTATTTCTTTAACGCAAATCCTCCTGCTTTATTTAAAAAACTGTTTATGTGAATAAAGTTTTCAATAAAATCCCACAAATATTTAGTAAAGACCGGAAAATTCCGGGCACGCGGGGTGCATTTTTCAAAGAAAACCTTCCCCGCGGGTAACCTGGCTCCCGAACCCAAAATCTCTATTTTTCGCAAACCAAACCCTTTTTCAGCGGCACAAAGAGTCACATTATTTTTCTAAACGGTTCCTCAGGTACCTAACATTTTCCAAAAATTAAACCCCGGGTGGCGACTCTAAATTTTCTTTTTCCCTAAAATCGCCTTTTTTTCAAAACAACATCAAAGTGTGGCACCGTCCACACTTACATGTTTAATTCATTTGAACAGATTAGGAAAACAAATCAATAGATATGGTAGGAAGTTATCCTTTTTCATATCCCACCGATTGGTAGTTACCAATTCCCCCTTAGTTACTAAATCTCCAATATTCCCTTCTTTAATATCCTTACCTTTTGGTCTATATTTTCCTTCCCCTTATTATTTATTTTCTTCCTATAAACTACAACCCACGGCTGTTATTCTTCTTCCCCACTTTGATACTAAATTTCTTCCCCATTTGATCCATTAACGGCATAAACTTCTTGGCCAATCATTGTTCTTGGTTCATCTCCTTTCGTGCGGTAAAAATCTTGTCTTTGCGCTTACCGTTTAATCTTTATATTTCGCCACACAAATAATATCTTTCTTTTCACAGAATTACTTTCCAAGAGCTCAACCGTTCCACAACCTTAAATCATCTCACGTTCGTAGCACGCTAGAACTTCGGAGGAAAGGTAGGATATTTGAACTTAACTTTTACTTTAGTGTTGCTTATGTGATTTTGATATCATGACTGATATTTCGAAAGGATGTACTTTACGATTAGACGTGGTGATTTTATAGGGATTCGAGTCGATAATGTAAAAATCAGAATTTAAACGGTTTACACGACGAAAAACGAGTATGTGTACCCCGTCCTCTGGTCTGGACGTTTTGGGACATTTCAAGCCCGATTCATGAAAAACTCAAAACGTAAAAGTTGTAGCTTACAAACGTTTAAGAAATTTTCATATAGAAGTTATTCCGATCCGAGATACGTACAAAAAGATATGAATTTTTAAAGAAAGGTTTCTGTGCTGTTTCTGGACAGCAAGACCGAACTATCTTAGGATCAATTTTGACCTCGTTTAAGATGTCCGTTAGTCTTTTCATAAAACATAAAAGTTGTTCCTGATTAAATTTCCTATAGTTTTGTTAAGTTTTGGAATTTTTAGAATTAGTTTGCTATTTTTAATATTTAAAGTTGTTGACCGCCCTATTATTGTGAAGCTTACCATGTACGACTTATTTTGTGTCATCGGGTTAAATTGTCTGCCTTGTGTGATATGTGGGCCCGCATTGAAGTACAAATCATAACTCTGTCATGTTCATTATTTGGTTAATTTAAATGGATGGATAAAGTTAATTAATATCAAAACAAGATTTTGGGGTGGGACGCGTCCGGTATGGGTCTTGAGCCATGCGCAGTTTATACTTTTAGGTAGTTTTGCTCTGTGATCGCACGCCGAAATTATACTGTGGGTGGGAATCGATGCTGGATAGAGATTGATCAATGGGTGATCAATCGTGAGCCATGCGCAGTATACTTTTAGGTAGCTTTACTGTGTGATCGGGCGCCGGAAGTATACTTTGGGTGGAAGTTGGTGACGAATAATGTGGCTATTTGGGAAAAGAGAAATATATATTGAAAGACGAAAACCACGACTGTGTTAAGGAACAATGAGATATAATGGAACTTGCGATTGGGTCATTTGTTAAATCTAGCATGTTTAATGACATGTCACGCCCCCGATTTTCAACATAAATAAATAAACATTTTTCTCCATAAAATAGCTCAATAAACTCATAAATTAGTCCAAAAGTTATCTCACAATGTTACGTTTATAATAAACGATAATTCAATTTTTGGTACCCGTGTCCCATATAAATTGTTTCTCCAAAATGTTACATTCTCTCAAAAGGAGATTTACATACAACTTTAAATTTCAAATGATGAGTTTTCTGATAATGAAAATTCTTTCATGCCATGCTTCGAAAATGTCATGCATCCCTCGCATCTCAATTCATGCCACTTGGTTATACCTGAAAGGCTGAAACAGCAAAGAGGTGAGCATTCATTTTAGCCCAGTAGGTATCCCCTTTGTTTGTTTCAGACACACAAATGCACAACAAGATATAATGAACAAGAAGCATAACTTAAGATTGACAAATAGCAAGTAAGCAAGCCACCAAGCATATCATTATGTTTGTTAACTCGAAAAATATTTCAGCATCCTCTTTAATTTCACCAAGCATATCCATCAACTCAAACTAGTCAAGTCAAATATCCTACGCGTACTTAATAAAGAACATCCGCCACCTGACCAAGCACTTCCAAAACATCCAACATTGTTCGTGTGTCCATATGTTCTAAATGTACCCATATACGACTAATGCTAAATACACGTGAAAGGAATGAACAAGGAGATCACACAAAAGTATAAAGACTTAAAAGAAATCAATAAGATGGATTATACCTAATAAAGTCACTAGATTCTCCTACAACCAATACGTCGTACCCAATACGTAACTGACACATCGCATGAATCCAAAACATTCTCATTATGTACATTACTTATTCGAATCCTTCTTTATTTTTCCGGGCATACCCTTTCGGGCCCCGTGCCATCATTATCACACTTTAATCATCATTTCATATTTCAGAGATATCGTTTCGGTGTCCACGTATAATCACAATTCACCAACAAATGTAACGCGTGTTCAAACTCGTATCCAATGCATCACATCTATCATTCATATCATGTTTATCATTCATTTCTTCCATTTATCGTAGTCCGAGCATATCATTTCGGACCCCGTGCCATCCGGGCATACCCTTTCGGGCCCCATGTCATTCCGGACATACCATATAGGCTCAGTGTCATTCCGGGCATACCCTTTCGGGCCCCGTGTCATTCCGGACATACCATATAGGCTCCGTGTCATTCCGGGCATACCCTTTTGGGCCCCGTGTCATTCCGGACATACCATATAGGCTTTCATCCATTTATATCATTTCATGCTCATTCTCATCAATTTTGTCACGCCCCAAATCCGGAAGCATGACCGGCTGTGAACCATATAACAATTATGGAACACGAAGCCTAAATAAAAATATTTTAACAACTCAAAACAAATTAAAAAGAACTGCATATTTTATTTAAGCCAAAATATGTGAACCAAACCAATAAATTTTTATAGCAAATTGAGCCCAATATCCAATATCCTCCAACTCCAAATTTATTAACAAAATTGCTAAATAAACAAAAGTGCGGAAGCTGTTTAACATGACCAAAAGAATAAAAATGCAAATGCTCTAGAGGTCCAAATGGTGGGTCCCGACACTGTCTCAGAGTCCACTATGACGCTCCAAGAACTAACCTGAAAAAAAATATGGAATAAACCGTCAGCTGAAAGCTCAGTGAGTAGTTTAACATGCTATGGGTTAAGAATATAACGTGGCATACGTATAAACGATCGATAAGCAAAAGCTCCAAAGAAATGGTTTCAAATAACAAAGGCAGGGCTCAAATGATAGTATCAAGGAGATGAATATCTGATCAATGAATAACAAGAACAATAATCAATTCGCAAAATAAATGTGCATTTACACCAATCAACTTGTCCAAGAATATCAACGATGAACAACATAAATGGGAGTCTCAACCAAATTATGTGGGAACCATAATAAAAATAACCATTGCCAAATGCCAAATATGTTCTCAGGGCTTAGCCCGTTGGATCCAACACCATACTTAGAGTCACCTCAGGATGGCGCCTGGGTCTTTTCCCTAAGCCGATCCGGAATAGGGTCACAGGGTGTTTCACAAGTCTTTTCCCTAGTGGCCAAAGTCACCACAGGATGGCGCCTGGGACTTTCCCTTGGACTTTCACAAATATAATACATAGTCCCAATCACATAAGAACAACGGCAAACAAAGTCACCTGTAGGGATATTCCTTGTGCCGTTGCAGAATCTCAACAATATAACGAATTCAACGATTAGACAATAAGTGGAACACGAGCAATCGATCAATCAGAAATATAATCAATAAACCTTGTATGCCGAAGGGTACGTCAATTGTCAATAAATGGACAATGAATAAGAATACAATTATCCATCTCAACGAATTAAAGAATATATCAAGAAACGATTGGCTCAAGAGGATTCCAAAAGAAGGGATCACATGCAACTACTCACCTCGATCGGAATGATAGACCGCAAAATACAATGCTCGAGAACTTGCTAATCTGAATAAAAAAAAGAATGCATAAATTGAGATCACCTTAGAGAATTTAACAGCTAATATTGACCCTCCTAATCTAAACTCTAACGTGACAGCCTATTGGTTAATTTGTCACTGGAACTAAAATATATATTAAAATACACCCAAATCCTATTCACATGCACACTACGAACACTATAATTATGCCAAAGAAAATTTACTACAAACACATGCACTCACAGATTCTTGATGTACTTATATATATATATATATATATATTGTCTAACACATGTATGATCTCTCATATACTAATATTTTAAAACATTTTAACACATGCATAAGCTAAACACATCACCCATGAAATCCAACGCTGACCCCTCTCTCTCTCACATTCTCTCTCGGCACATCCCTAACAAAACCCAACTTAAATAATCTTACATAAAGGATCAACAGCGGAAAAATAACGGTTTAGAGTAAAGGATAGACTAACCCAATGAAATCAAATCGGAAACTGCTGCAAAGATCGACGACTATCCCTTCCTCACGGCTCTTCTAAAAGGAGCAGCCTAGAGCAGCCTAAGATGTTTAAGTACAGTATTTAATATGTAAACCCTAGTGCTCTCAATGTAAAATAAATGACATCCCAGTCCTCTATTTTTATCAAAATATCTATTGCTAGGAAATTCCTAATTAAAGCCCAACTTAGAATTTAGATTACAAGTCCAACCCATACCGGAACCCAATGCTAAAATAAACGGCCCATTATATAAATATATGCTCACGTAAAAATATTTAATGCAGCTCAACTCTTATTCCTAAAAATAAAATATAAGTTATTTGATTTTCGAAGAACTCCGACAATAAATGTAGAACACAATAATCTGTAATTTTTTTTTATTAGACAGAAGTTTGAAAACGGAAAATGAAAGAATTAATTATATATAAACAAAATTGTATTTTTTTTTTAAAGGAAAAATTCGGGATGTCACAAATTTAGTGTCCATGCAATAACGCATCTCAAATCAACGTTCAAAACTCTAATTCGGTCGATTATCACCCAACTAGTGTCGTTAGATGTCAAACAAGTAATCCAAACCCCGAGGTCATTGTGTCACCCATCCCCTCGATGTTAATTCAATCCACAATTCTCATTCAATTCAATTAAGTAGGCCCACAGAGCGTAAAACATAATGTTAATCAATCACGGAAAACCAATAAAGTTCTAACGGTACAAGAAACGAGGTTCGGAGGATGGTTATACCAAGCAAATGCCCGAAGAAATCAAAAGGCGTCACAAAACATGATTCTGGCAAAAAATGGCCACTTGTATCGATACACATGAGGGTGTATCGATACACAGGGTCCAAAACCTGAACAGCCCCTCTGGTATCGATACAAAGGTGTTTTGTATCGATACAAACCCATTACGAGTAGATTTTGAACAGTCTCAGTATTTTCGCCATAACTTTTCACACCAAACTCCGTTTTGGATGTATTATATATCAAAACGTAGGTAATTTGAAGAGCTACAACATTGTAGTTTTACACTTTTCCCAATTCTGCTTTAATGTTGCCCAAAAAACATGAATAATGACCAATACGAGCAGATTTCCACCTATGGTGGGGAATTTCAACCCATACCAAATTTTAGAGTCTCAGTCATCAAACAAACATGAGAGAGGGATACATATCATCAACTAATTCATAAATTGAACATTCCAATGTGTGAAACTAACTCAATCAAGATCAAAACCCATTTCATGGAGATTCTCAAGTATGACTAGAAAGTGGTGAAACCAACCAAGATTTATGCAACATATCAACAATAAACCATTAGAGGAGGTAGAAATTGATCCCTACCTCAAGATTTTGCTTCCAATCAAGCCAAAAATGAATTTTGAGATCCCCAATTTGGGCTTCCACATTTTTTGCCCTCCCGGTACGGAAAGATGGTATTCCGGGCTCCCAAACACGCGTAGGTGATGAATCTTTGGTCAATTGATGAAGAGGTTTGATGAGGAGGGAGTAATTTGAGCTCAAAGGAGCAAAAATGGAGGAGAGAGAGGGAGAGGGGAACTGCTGAAAATTTTCAGCAAAAAGGGGAGGATGAGACTTCTCTCACACCCCTCTCTTTTAACACCCAACAAGATATATTACACCACACACCCCTGTACAAACTTGTGTAATGCAATGTGACCCCAAATCACTTAAAACACATTAAACTCATCACTTTTACATTATGCATATTTCCACACATTACCCCAATGTTATTTCTGAAAAAAAATAATAAATATTATTTCCGAAAAAAGATAATGAATTTTATGAGTCTTTACATGACATGACCTGTTATTAAATCTCATCTTTACGTGCTTTTAATGCTAGAATTTGTTACATGAGCATACTTTAGTAACGGGGTAGTTTAAGTGTCCTATTGAGTGTAATTTTACCACTCACGGTGCTACTTGTGGCTCTTGGTGTCCCCAACGCCAGGTACAGAGAAAGATGAAGAGCCTGCTGATTTCGGGGCGATGGAGCAAGAAGATGGATATGGTGTGGCGGAGCCGTGCCTCTACCAATAGTTATTTAGTCCGTTTGTTTAGATGGCTCTATCTTTTATTTAAATTGAACATTTAGTATTGTTTAAAAGTTTTAGACAATTGTTTTTCTCTCCGTTGTAATAAGTTAGAAAACTTTTAGCTTTTCGTTCAAAAAATTGTATTAAGTTTTCTTACAATGTTTGAGGTTAATTTATTTCGGTTAATGTTTAAGGTTAATTTATTTCGGTTGTATTAAATTAGCTACTTTTTAATTTACTGTTGGAAAATTCATATTTTGAGATTTAATAAAGTTTTGATTTTTAGAATAAATAAATGAAATCTATTTATTAACGTACCCAATTTTCAGGGCGTTACACTCTCTCTCTCGATACACAACTTGGAATTCAGAAGTTTACATGAGCTAATTAACATGAGGGCCAATGTGCCCATTTATTTGCACCATGCTCAATAGATTAAACTCTTCCGTAAATAATTCGACATCTATACTCCCTTCAAATTGTGGATCAGGTACGGAAATAAGAGGGATCACTTTAGAAAACCCCATATATTTGGAAGATTAGAGAGAGAGAACTTGTAGAGATTCATATAACACTCATCCCATGAAATGTGAGGGGGTTTCTTCTGATCACACTACAAGAAAAGTGGGCATTCCTGACAGGTTTTTTCCCGGCGGGACTATAAATGCCGGAAAAAGTCACTTTTTTTCGGTAGTTCGACAAACGCCGGAAAAAATGACTTTTACCGGCGGTTTTTTAAATTACCTCCGGCAAAATATGCATTCCCGGCGGTTTTTCTAATAGTGTTGGTAAAAAAAAATTCGAAAATATGTTACGGTATAGCATAAATAACTTTTCTTTGTCCAAGTGAAACAAAATGGGTGCTAGCTTCGTTGGTAGCACATGCGCGCGAGGGGCTTAAGGTCTCGAGTGCTAGTCTTGAGTCAAGCATTTCAATCAAATGTTGTGTGCCACGCGGCCACCACGTGGGTGCCACGCTAGCCGCCACTTATATACGTGATTTATCTTTACCGGCAGTTTTAAAACTGTTGCCCTTGGGCTAGACTTTTACCGGCGGTTTTAAAACTCTTTTTTTTTTTTTTTGATCAGCAAAAGAGGAATATATTAATTATTGAAAATGAATTACAATAATTAAAGGGAGACACAACAAGGCATCAAAACTAAAACGGAAGACCCCAAACAAATTGGCATCCCCAGAAGAAAATCACATGCCAAGCAAGGACCCAAGGGAAAAGATAACAAAACGGTTGTCAAGATGACAACCAAAGGAAGAAAAAACACAAACAGATTACGGGTCCATATATGCCAAGTGCAATGAGCTCATAGCCATCAAGGGCAAAGAGGGCTGGCTCTTCAGAATTTTCAGTTGACCACCAACTTCTTGACCTTCAAACCTCTTATCCCATCTAGGCACCTTTTAAAATCCTCCACAGAATACTCCTTCAATTCAAACGAGGCTTTTGTCCAAATTGCAACAGTCGTCTTAATTTTATCCACCAAAACCCCTTCAATTCAAACGCAGTTTAAAAACTTTTCCAGGCGGTTTTAGTATTCCCGATGGCCGTATAGACGATGGTCATGATTACCACCGCTAATAGTCATTCCCAGCGGTTTTGGTGCTTTTCCCGGCGGTTTTCTAATGCTGCTAATCCCTATTTTTCTTGTAGTGTCAAGACGTGCACGGTTTACTCTGGCTTGGTTTATAAGTCATTTTTTTTAATCAAAACTTATCTTTTCAATTAATGTTTAAAATTACCAGTATTGGCCATGGGCTAAAGCCCAAGGTGTCGGGGCTTTAGGTCCTCCAAACACAGTTTTTTACCTCTAGGTACACAAAACTACTCTTTAATTCCCATTAAGGTAACACTCAATTTTTAATTACCCCTAGGTACAACTCATTAATAAGATTACCCTTCTACCCTTCAAATACAAATTTACTCTTTACTCTACCTCCCACTCCCCACCTTCATCTACCATCCACTTCCGGCCGGCAACTATTTCTGGCCGGCGAATTTTCCCGGCCGAAGAACTTGCAACTTTTTCCGGCTGGCAAAATTCACTGCGAATTGGTATTTTTTTTATTAAAACTCCCCTGAAATCACGCACACTTTCTCTCTCAAAATTCAGTGCAAATGTTATGGACTATAGGAACAACAATTGTAGCTCGAACAAATTAAAGTTTGCATGTTTAAAAATCCATTATAATAAATGAATGTCAGACTTGAGATGAGATGTGTCTTTTTCCATTTTTGAACAAGTAAATCACGGAAGTAACAAACAGAAGAAATGAAAGTAAGGACCAAAACAAAACGAAAAACACAAAAAAATTCACTGCGAATTTTATACAAATACTGTGAATTTATATAAATATAGGATAAAGGAAGACAAAAAACATAAAGGATGACAAAAACATGGCCGGCGAACCTTTCCGGCAACAAAATTTTATTGCGAATTTATATTCCGACAATCGAATCCCAAAACTAACTAGCAAAAATAAAAAAAACTCACTGAAACTAACCAACACAACTTTATTTTCCCCAGATCTGGGAATCCAGTGCATTTCGATCGAATTTTGAGTTGGGGATCTGGGAGAGAGAGAGCGGCCGACAACTAAAAATTCGCACTGGTTGAGTTGGGATATGAGAGAGAGAGAGGAGAGTGATAAAACTTGACGAAAAACGGGCTCCATCATAGTCTCCAATCTCCATAGTTGCAACTGTGAGAGAGAGAGAGAGAGAGAGAGAGAGCATTCTCTTGTTGAAGCACTGTGAGTGCAATCGGAGCTGGGGATTGTCATGAAGCTGTCGGGGTGTTCATAATTGTAAGACAATTTCTAATTGTTTGGTGTTCTTTGAGTTGATCCCTTACCAACTCTTCTCTGTTTTTTGTAATTCTCATTTTGGTCTTTCCTTGCCTCAGCCTCTCTTGGTCTGGTGATGGAGGCCTCTTCGGCTTTCCGGTCCTTTTCTATTTGGTTGTTGGTGATTGTATTTTTACCCCTTTTGATCAATAAATATTTTTCCTTGCTGAAAAAAAAGAAAAAGAAATTAATCATGAGAATTCAGCGACTTAATGATTGATAGGGATAGCTCACCCATCGCATCTGGCATATGCCCCACCCTTTACATTTCCATACATCACACATACCAATAATAGTGGAGTATGTGAATGTGCGTACATGGATGTACATACTTACAAAAATCTATTTACAAATACGATAAGGTGATCCCAAGTCCTAAATATCTACTTACCCAAAAAAATAAAAAATCCCTTAGTCTTAGACTCTAGGTTTTTATCATCAAGCCAATCTTTTGAGATTACAGCAATGGGCTCACTTTTTGAATCCTTTTAGAGCTTAACGAAGATGTGGGAGTATTCATATGAAATTTTTGATATTTGAGCTGTAATGTAATGGCATGTAGATTCATGTTGTGGAAGAAAGTTTTTGTAGTTTGGTACTTTACCAGCTACAACTTGTGTTTTTATTCAAAAAATTATTAGAAGCGTGTTTAAACTAATATAGTATATTTAATTCGGTTATACTGAATAGCTTTAAGGGGTTGTTTGGGAGCCTCATTTTTAGTTTTTCATTTTTGGTTTTTTAGATTATGTTCAGAATGTATTTTGAATTTGGTAGGAATGTTTGGGAGAAATATGCACAATACATTTTGAAACAGGAATAGTGTTTGGGAGATATGTGCAGACTACATTCTATATATAGGTCGTTTGTTAATCAAAATGGGAAAAGTAGAAAATGAGAAGTCAAAAAGCTTCTCTTAACCTATTTTTGACTTCTCTTCTCTAAACTGAAAAACGAAAAACTCATTTTTGCAGAATGTGTTTTCACTGTGGTGTGTCAAACACATAGAAATAGAAAATGCAAAAACCAAAATGCAATAAATAGGTGGCCAAACACCCCCTAAATGCGGGCAAAATTAGAACGTTTTGTCACACAACTGATAACACCGCTCTAGTGCAAACATGCATCCGCAAATCCTGTTTATGAGGATACCATGACTTGAACTAGTGACCCGGTAAGGGATGCACTACTTTAGAGCACAAAGCTTTGGTCCGTAAATCCTATTTATATTCAGAATAAATTACAATTGAAGGTGAAGCACGAGTCTTCTTTTAGTGATGCGATCGCAAGGATCCTAAATGAATGAATGGGTTCATATCCCGTGTGATCGATGACAAAAGAAATTGTTGCAAACGCAACAAAATGAAACGACTAGAATCATCAAATTCAGTGCATCCGGGATGAATCCAAAATTGAACCCCCAAAGCTAGCTAGTGAGAGGACCAAAAGAAGTGAATACTCCTACTCTGTTATGATATATATGATGTTACCCTCTTTTAGCCATCAACAACTGAATTAATTAGCGAGAGAGCGAGAAGAGAAAAGATGATAAGCTTTTAGTACGTAGATTCTCAGTAACTTCACCGGCCTATATGTAGAAATTTATAAAGGCCAGAGCAATTTGTTTGTTTTGTGTTGCCCCTATATAACCCAGTAACCAGCTGTAGGGGAGCATCGATCACCTATATGTATAGTTATAATCATAGTTGTATATCTACACATGCGAATTTATGGAGTATTATGTATGTATCCGGGGTTAGGGTGACGTGTTTGTCGCGAAGCTTGGGTGCATATTTTATTGGGTGCCTCGCAAGGACGGAGCTACTAATTTGCTATTGGAGGCCAACGCTGTCCCCCAATAGCAAAATACCGTTGTGTTTTTCTTTTGTCTTTTTACTGTTAAAACGTCATGTTGATGGGCCACCCTTCTGTAATATAGAACTCCACGGGCCAACAATTTTTGTCTCTTAGGCTGAGTTTCCACTAAAGTATTTTCAGTATTTTTGGTATTTTTAAATTACAAGTTGTCAAATTTATTGACGTATGGAGTCCAAAAATGCTGGGAATACCAAATATACCGTAGTGAAAACTCACCATTATACTCTACGAATTGAAAACATCACATTAGTGGTCCCTGAAAGAAGGATTTTAATTAACATTTTCAACTCTAGTAATTAAATTTAAGAATTATATAAAAGCCACACTTGGGGTTTGTTTCGGCTCTGGCCTTAGGGTTCATTTGTAAAATGGAGGATGAATTTCTCAAAATTGCTTTGTGTTTGTTCATCGAGAAGGAAGTTATTTTTGAAAATTAGTTTTGACTCGATAATATATGACTTTTAAGATCTAAAGGAGTGTCACACTAACCATTGAAATACTTTTTTTTTTTTTTACTTTTTAGTTGTTTTTAGTTTGTTAAGAGCACGTAGATATTGTGTCGCATTGGGTAATATTTAGACATTTAATTATTTTATGGAAAATGCTAATGTGTGCTCAATAGGCACATGTTAGTGTTGAAATGAGTATTGAAATGTGTGAAAAATATATAGGGACATGTGAAAGTGTATTGAAAAGTGTAAAAGTTATATTGGAGTATGTGTTTTATTTATTTGTTTGTGTGTTTATTGTGTACCCATTGGATTCATGTTAGCAATACTCTTATTTTATACTCCCTCTGTCCCTTTTTAAGTGATCCGCTTGGGAAACGTGTATTTTGTGAACCTTAAAAAAGGCACTTCCGTAAAATGTTTTTAAAATTTTTTTGCACCAAATTAAAGTACTCAATGAGCACTTTAATTTGGTGTAACAAAAATTAAAAAATTATATAGAGAAATATGTTTTTTAGGGGTTTGAAATTGCACGTATTCCCGTATGGATCACTTAAAAAGGGACGGAGGGAGTACTATATAAAAACTTGAATTTTCAAAATCTTGTTGTTCATGTTTCGGCCCCTCCAAATATGAAATCTTGGCTTCGTCCCCGATTCTTCGCTTCTCGATGTGATCTTATTCCTATCAAGCTGCGGAACTTTTTTTTTTGGAGAAAGGTCAATTTTATAAAGGGACAAAACCCAAACGAACTCAAGGAGATGGAACTTAATTTAATATTTCGTGTATTATTAATTAATAAATTCTTTTTTCTGTTAAAAATGTATATATCGGATAATATACGTACATATGAGTATTATAGGGTTGGTAATATGGTAGTTCCGTAGTTATTATAATATGATCATACGTACCTAGTGCATGAATTTAAAGGGCATTTGACTAGTAAATTAACATAATAGATTATTAAAGAAGTTAAAAATATTAAACAAAGACTGGTACAAGTATCCAACGAAATAGGACTATTCCCAGGCGGTATCTCCAAGAAAGCTGTACCTTTCGGCTTTCAAAAAAATTTCAGAAATGTTTCGCATTTTGAACTTTTTAATATTTAAACTTTAATTTATTCCATATTTGGTAGAAATTAAACAAGGCCAAACAGTATAGATGTAGGGTTTAGCTTTACGAAACGAAAAGTACTTTGTCTGCAAATTCGAACCCTATTTTTCTCTAACGTGTTCAGGCTTGTTTAGCTAACCTCGAGTAGTTCTTGGGCCCGGGAATCAATTCCACCATTCACATACTAACGGGAGGCTTATTTAATGTTGTAAAAAATCTCATATGCATTATCTCATAATAGTTGATAAATATTTAGGAGATTTTGAACTCGCATGAGACTCCTAAATCACAGGCCTTATTAATTACCAGGCCAATATCTTGGGTTTAATTTTGAAATCTATTTGTGGGATAATTTTTCGAATGAAATTCTAAAAAGTAGATCTTTAAATCTTCTAAAAGTAACCAACTAGGGTTAACTTCGTTGGTTAGGACTCATCCATCTCACAAGGAGGTCAGGCGTTCAAATTCTTTGTTGGGTTATTTCTCCCCCTAATGGGACTACTAGTTGGGTTGAGGTTATAGTGATTGTAAATTTTGTTTCCAGTTTGTTGGGTATTTCTCCCCTCAATGGAGCTTTAAGTTGGTTTGGACTTATAGTAATTGTAGACTTTGTTTGTACAGTAATTCATATTTGTATTCTGCTACCGTTTGACAAAAAATGTAAAAGAAATGATAATCACATGATTTTTTTTAACCTAAAAAAATAGACATGATAAAGATGATTTTTCTTTTCACTGTGGAAAAATTATGATTAGCTTAAATAAGTATTACAACGAGTTAATAAGGATATATAAAGAAAACATCATATTCAATGATGATCACTACGCCAGCAAGGTAGTCACATGAAACCTCGCCAGTCAAATGCATGCTTTCCTAAATCCGGACAGGAAAAAAAAAAAAAAAAGATCTCTAGATCTCTTCAACACGATGGGGACAACCCTTTTGAGAAAACATTGATCTCTTTTTTTGGTTTTTTTTGTTTTGGACCGCATAATTAGGTCTAAGCATTGGGGAACTAATTGATTTGAGTCCAAAGGTCATTTAGATCGATCGAAAGCACTTTGACTATGTTTTAACAAGGTAAACATAATTGGGAGGAGGAGGAGATATATTTAAGGTAGGAAATGCTAAACTATACACTGTCGTTTGCTTACTAATGACCCCTTCGATCACTCTAACATTGATGCTTCCCTGGCTTATCTATCATTGTTCCAGCTTTTGGTTGCATAATTAGGTGTAAATTTTGGTTGTAATTATGGAGGCTATATTTTTTGGTTGTCATCTTATCAACCTTTGTTGTGTTTGTTTACTATATGATTGTCGCAATGTAAGGTGCCCTCATAATTGAGATGTTTCGTTTTTACATGCTGTATTCGTTGAAATTCTATCACCTCTATCAACATCAACAACCAGGTTATTGATGACCCTGATTTGGTGAAAATGGAAGTGTTTACACACTTCCACAATCTTTTCTCTGAAAATTGGGAGGTCAGACCTTTCTTTGGTGAGAACAGAGGCAACTCCATTGATGAATCTGTGTGCCAACCTGATTTCTGAGTTCACAGAGGAAGAGGTATGGAATGCAATTAGAGATTGTGATGGCAATAAATCTCCAGGACCTGATGGCTTCAATCTAGCATGCATCAAGAAAGGATGGGACTTTATGAAGGCTGACATTATGAAGTTCATGCATGAGTTCCATAAAAACAGCAAGCTCCCCAAAGGTATTAACTCTTCATTCATAACTCTGATACCCAAATGTGAGAATCCTACTAAGCTCTCTGAATTCAGACCAATTAGCTTGATTGGCTGCATTTACAAAATTTTGTCTAAGGTGCTTGCAGCTAGACTTAAACCCACACTCAATTCTGTAATTGGAGAGGTTCAATCTGCTTTTATGGGAGGTAGAAACATTCAGGATATCATTTTGATTGCTAATGAAATTGTGGATGGGTGGAAAAGGAGAAAATCCAAAGGAATCATTATCAAGTTGGATTTAGAAAAAGCTTTTGACAATATTAATTGGGCTTTCTTATTTAGAATGATGAGAATGTTTGGTTTCCCTGACAAATGGATCATCTGGATTCATGAATGCCTATCTTCTTCTTGGATTTGAGTTTTAGTTAATGGATCTCCAACTGAACAATTTCTCATGGAAAAGGGGATTAGACAAGGGGATCCACTCTCCCCATTCCTCTTTATCATAGCAGCTGAGAGTCTTAATTGTCTATTTCGCGATGCTATTTCTAATGGTACACTAAAGGGTCTAAGATTATGTGAGGATGGCCCTTTATTGACCCACTTACAGTTTGCTGATGACACACTTGTGTTTTGCGGGTCTGAGCTTAATGAAATCATTGGTGTTAAAGGCTTACTCAAAGCCTTTGAAGTTATGTCAGGTCTCAAAATAAACTTTCACAAATCTGTTTTATGTGGAGTGGGCTTAGATCAATCTCAGTTGGAGGAATTTGCAAGGGTTCTTGGTTGCAAATCTCAATCCCTTCCCATTAAATACCTAGGGTTGCCTCTTGGTGCTAACCCTATGTTAAAAGCCACCTGGAAACCTATCTTAGCAAAGCTCCAATCAAGATTATCCTCTTGGAAGCATAGGGCATTATCTTTTGAGGTTAGGCTTACTTTGATAAAATCTGTCCTTAGTAGCCTCCCTATCGGCTACCTGTCCTTATTTAAAATGCCAGAAGGAGTTGCCAAATCCATTGAAAACACTCAAGCAAGATTCCTATGGGGTAGTTGTGATCCTAAGAGGAAAATTCACATGGTTGGTTGGGATAAAATCAAGCTTCATAAGGAAGATGGGGGTCTTGGGGTAAAAGGAATCAAAGAAATGAATGAGGCCTTGTTACTAAAATGGTGATGGAGGTTTGGATCGGAGAAAAATGCTCTCTGGAGGAAAGTAATTTGTGCAAAATATGATATGTGCCCAAATACATGGATTCCCAGCATGGAGATAAATAGAAAAGTGTCAACAATTTGGAAGGATATAATGCAGATTCAAAATAAGAATCCTCTGAGCTTTGCTAAGTTCAGTGAAAACTTCAGAATTTCAGTTGGTAATGGTAATGCAATTCAGTTTTGGAAGGATCCATGGGTGAATGGTAAATCTCTTACTTTGTTGTATCCTAGAATCTCAAACATCATCATGGATAAAGAAGAGTCTTTGGCAGTAATCTTTCAAAGGAAAGAAGAACTCTTCAGATGGGATTTTCAATTCAGAAGAAGCCTGTTTTTATGGGAAGAGGAAGAGTTGGATAGAATGATTATGCTTCTTGATGGCCTCAACTTATCAGTCCAATTGAACCCTGGCCATCTCTCCTAGAATGCTTGTAATTCTAGGACTTACTCTGTCTTTTCTATGTACAATTTGTCTCTTATTCCAGTCTCCAATGTTAAGATAAGTGACAGGAAAGCTTTCAAATGGATATGAAAAGTGTGGCTCCATTTAGAGTTCAATGCTTCATGTGGATGGTCAAGCTGGGAAAGCTAAAAACAGGTGATTTTTAACTAAGCATTGGTGTTATTCATCAACACAATCTGGCTTTATGCAAATTTTGTGGAATTGCTGTGGAATCCATTAACCATACCTTTCTGCATTGCCCCTCTGTTTGGTCTACTTGGTGCTCAATTTTAGAATGTTGAGGTATGCAATGGGTTACCCCCCCTAAATGTTGATCTGCTCATTTTCTGGTGGATGAACTCCCAGATGAATACTAGAATTAAGAAGATTTGGAACTGTATTCCTTTCGTAGTGTTGTGGCAATTTGGAAAATGAGAAACAAATTTATTTTTCAAAACAAAGCCATCAATTGGGATGAATTGGTGGAGCTCATAAAGATAAGAGTAGCCTTCTGGGTTAAGTCTTATGGTGAGTTTAGTGACTATTCTATTAATGACTTCATCTTCAATCTCAAAAGTATCTTGGCAGCTGCTCTTTTGTAAAAAGTATCGTGGGGCCTGGGGTTTTTTGGCATTCTCATGATGGTATGATGCTGGAATCTATTGTTTGAGCTTTCCTGGGCATTCAGCTGTTGTTTCCTGCAGTCAGTTGGCCATTTTTTGGGCTCTCCCTCCTTATATTTCGATGGAGGACTTGATGGATATCATTCAAGGATTGGTTTTTGCTGTATCGTTGAAGCTTCATTCATGTGGCTAATCTTCATTTCTGCTTCTGCTGGTCTCATTTTTGGAGTCCCTCATAGCTGGAAGCTTTCTTATTGCTATATTTTTTTGATGATTCTCGATTGAGCTCTCTTTCATCATCATATCTGTAATGTGAATTGTCTTGCTTAGGTTGATTTCTGGTTAACCTATTGTTATTTCCCTTTCGGGTCCGTGGTGGCATAGGATTGTCGCTTAGAGGGGTGCCAACCTAGTTGGGATGTCTCTTCTACGTTGTGATGCCGTTTTCCATGGTCCCCTTTAATCTTTGTAATCCGTTTCGAAGATTAATAAAATTTCTTTTTGCCGTGCAAAAAAAACATGCTGTATTCGTTACCCTATCAATAAAATCTCCTTTTTTGCTGTTTTAAAAATAAAAATAAAAATGACCCCTTCGATCACATGGCCAAGGCAAGAAAATTCGATCAGTGGTAAGTAACATGTTAACTACTTTAATCCTATGCAGTGTGTTTTGAAAAATAAAGAGAAGAATTTAACGTCTTCACTTGGGGGTTTAGAAGGCCATCTTGTCGGTGTTTCATGAGCACAGAATAAACACTCCATGGTGCATTAGTAATTCTTGCATGCAGGATCACAATTATTTATAGCAAAAAGACATAACCAGGACAAAGATTTTTGCAATGCTAAAATCAAAAACTTTAGCAAATGACTTCCTCATTTACTAAAATCGATTGTTGATTTTACCAAGTGTTGATTTTATCATTTGGGAAACTCTCCTTAATGAAATTTCAAGGAAACCCACGTATGACCACTTTTTCCAAGGGCGGATCTACCCACGGGCTACGGTGGGCTGTAGCCCAGGTGAGGTCTAGAAAAAGGAAAAAAAAATTATATGTGAAATTTTAGTCCAATAAATTCCGTCTCGGCTCAAATGTCGGTGCTTATCGGAAATTCAGGCCAATATCGGGCGAGATGGAGGTACTGATGATTCTGGCCGGTATCGATTTGACACGCCCAAATCTAAACTAGAGAGATAGAGAAAGAGAAGAGGAGAGGAAGAAACCCACGCAACTGAGTGACATCTGTTCTGTCGTGAGAGAGAGAGAGAGAGAGAGAGGCTATGACGGTCGGCAGAAATCCACGCAGCTGAGAGGGAAGGAAACCAAGCAGGGAAGGGTGATAAAACGATAAACAATGGAGGAGGGTAAAGTAGTAGAAAGAGAGGGGAGTTAAAGACAAGTTCCTGAAACTCCCTCCCCTCCTAGGGAGAAAGAGTAGCACGTGGTTGGATTTGGGCGAGTGGGAGTCAAAGCTAGGTGGCACAATGCTAATTAATTTTGTATTTTTTCTAGTCTTCTGTGGCTTTTAGTACAGTACTCAGTAAATTTGGTATGCAAATATATATTTGTTGTCCACGGATAGGTTTTTTATGATGAATTTGATGATATAGGGAAAATTTTAAATTTCTCTATGTATAAACAGTTAGTATCGATAAATTTGAAATGGTATCGCGTACTGGCCGATACCGGTGCTGTACCGTTCCAGTAGGAAAACCGATACCCAAGCCAGTACAAGATTCTGAACCTTGCCTTAGTTAGCCCAAGGCAGATTAGGTTCCTGGATCCGCCCTTGACTTTTTCAAGTGCTATACGGGAGAAATAGCATCTAACCTCGTTAATTTGAATTATTTGTGTAAAGACCCGATTTTATTTATTTGTTATATTAACAAAAAATTTATTTATTTCTTTTACCAAAAAATGTGTATATTATAATTTGAAAATTTTCTTATATAGCTAGTGGATAACTATATAATGTAGATATATAGTTAATTTTGTGGTATATATCTACTAGTGAATAACCCTACATTTCACTACATTTCTCTCATACTCCTTATAACTTCCCACCACTTGCCATAAATCTCTCCTATTTATTCTCTCCTTATTTTTCTCTCCCTTTCTCCCTATTCCATACGGCAATCTCTCTCTCTCTCTCTGTCTCTCTCTCTCTCTCTCATAAGTTCTTCTCTAAAATTCTTCTTATAATTAATGCTCTCTCAATTATTTATTTCTTTCTCATTCTCCAATTAATACTCAAGAATTCTTCCACTCTCATGTTTAATTTTTCCGTCTAAACAAGTGATGATGTCAGAAATTGGGAGTTTTGTGCACAATTTTCTATTCTGCTATTTTTTGAGGCTAGGTTCAAGGAGGTTCCTTGTACCTCTGTTGGGCTTGGCAAACCAACTAACTCAACATAATACAGCCAGAAAAATGTGAAAGTTGATAGAGTCTCCATAGCAGTGTCGTGCGGCACAAAGCTCTACTGCACGGTACTGTTTCTCATGGAGAAACACTTTGGTATCTTTTTTCTTTTGGGTAATCAATGCCACAAAGGGGTAAGATACTTCTTGGCACATTTTTAACCAATTTTTTTATTATCTTTTTGGAGCCCCAGTGTGTAACTCTTTTCATGTCGAAAACAAGTTTTTCCACACTAAAAGGATCGAGTTTTACAAGTTACACACCAAGAGCCTAAGCTATTTCATTTTCTGTTAAAAACATGCTTTCGTTCATTGTCCAGTAAAAACTGAAGTGCCGCACAGTACTATCTTAAGTACCGCATGCACGGTACTGTTTTCCAAACTCAAATTTTAGAAGTCAGTTTTAACTCGGACAATGAATAATAAAAAATTCCTTCTCTAGATATATTTATTATTATGTTTTATACTCATTTTGTTTTCATAGATTTAGAAAAGGCTTATGATAGGGTGCCTAGAGATATTATATGGTGGGTTCTGGAGAGAAAGGGAGTGACCAAAGGGTATATCGATGTGGTTAGAGACATGTATGAAGGTGCTGTTACTGCCATTAGATCACCAGCAGGGGAAACGAGTGAATTTCCCATCACAGTAGGATTGCACCAAAGGTCAGCCTTGAGCCCATACCTTTTCGCTTTAGTTATGGATGAACTGACTAGACAAATTCAGGAGGATATCCCATGGTGTATGTTGTTTGCGGATGATATTGTCCTTGTAGATGAAACTACTAACTGTGTTAATACTAAATTAGAAATTTGGTGGGATGCACTAGAGTCTAAGGGCTTTCAGATAAGTAGGAGTAAGACTGAGTATATGGTTTGCAAGTTTAGTGGTTCCAGTAGTGCGTCCGAAGAAAGAGTGATGATTCAAGACCAGGAGATACCAAAGAGTGACCATTTCAAGTATTTAGGCTCT